>SNQJ01S0198204.1:4635-17204 GCA_010110895.2 Picea sitchensis
GGACTGAGCCTATGGTTGGGTTGAAACGAGCACCCCTTTCAGCATTTGCTTCACGTTATTTGGTTCTGATAAGTGTCTCCATACTCAATGCATTGAATTGGGAATTAATGGTTGAATGCATGTATTTATATATCTATAAATGGTTTTTGTATTGAAAGGTTTAAGTTATGTGTATACGTTTGTTGCCTTGAGAACTCATGCTTCTGCTTGATTTTACCGTATGCTCCTACTATAGCAGAAAAACCCCTCTACGGACTAAACTAGGGTTCTAAAGTGTAGGAAGAGCTAACCATCTAAAGTCTCCTACTTTTAACAACTATCCTGTCATTACCCCACAATCATACATAAAAGACAAAGTATAGGGATCCGGTAGGCATACCTTAAACTTCGCATCCGATGTCGATCCCTTTGCGCTTAGTTGTTTCTCGACTACAGATCTCCTCCCAAGGCCAACCTGCATTCACCAAAAGACAAAAAAGAAACTACAAGAATGCATTCTATATATGGATTAGTGGGTTAGACATCACAACAAACAATGTAAACAAATCATAAAGATTTAAGACATCATTTGGCGGGACGAAAAAAGTATTTCTTTATATTAATCTCACAAAATTCGTTTGCAATATGAGACCAAAAATTGTTCCTCGAAATTGGTCCTGGGCTCCTCTTCACCATGCACCAACTTCTTCCATGTATTCTTCTCCTCTTCAATTCTCTCTAGGGAAATGACAAGGGCTTGCAACGGAGAAAGAAGGAATTCTAGCTCAAACTCACAATGTGGTTGAAAAATATTGGGGAAAAGGAGGAATACTAAAATGGGCAGAGTTTCTATGCTCTCGTTCTTCTCTTTGGAATGGGAACCCAACACCTTATTTTATAGGCCAAAATATATAGTAACGGCTGGGGTGACTGGCTATGGGCGGTCAAATGGTTAGGTAACGACTTGAAAACCTATATCCCTTTGCAATTTTCATTTTTCGTGCTTTTTTGTGATTGTACGTGGGCTGTAGTGGTTCAGCAAGCATGTGTACATGGGAAATAGTGGTCCAGGGCATGTACACCTTCAAAAAAATGGTTTTCTAGAAGAGTTGTTTAGTGATAGCTTGGAAAAGATAGCAAGTAAGATGGCCTGATGTTAGGTATTCATGTCTGGTGCAATTTAGGGTTATAAAAACTCCAGTTTAACCCTCGAAGTTGTTTTCCCCAGGGAGTTACCTCACAGTTCCAAATTTGAAGCGATCCTCTTGGCACTGCTACCGTTAGAGTGATCCCACGATTTTACCCCACCCTATTTCATAACTTAAAGTTTTGTGAGTTAGGAAGGTGCTTCCTTCAAACCAGTAGCCTAAGAGACCTTAGGCTCGTGCCCACGACCTTAAGAAAAACTTGGCTAAGATTATCTTTTATAGCATGAGATCCATCAGAGACTCTATATGACTAGTGTCTAGGGACCCTGCGCTAAGTTCAAGAGGAGCTAGCTCTTGACAGCTTCGGAGCATCAGGAGCTCGAAGCCTTGGGATGTCAAACTTCCTAACTTCACGGAAGGGTTGTGAGTCGTTGATATGGGGAAACTTTGGGTTCCTTCCTAATCATCATATCTGGGCTATGGTCAACCCAACGTTGACCAACCTTGGGAGAAAAGAGGAGTCTACATCACCAAACCCTCAAACGTTGAACTCCCGAAGTAACAAGAGTCATAGATCTATGGATCTATGTGACCTAATATCGACTGTGAGATCTGAGCGATGTTGGAAGGTTGTCAGTATGGGGTGACATGGCATGGTGATGTTACCCAGGAACACATGGAACTTAGTTGAAGTGCTATGTGTTACCCAGATTCGTGTGTATCACATACCCTATAGACCCATTGGAATGTGACACATGTCACCCCTGACCCATCTATGTGTCATCCCCTGGTACGTGCCCCCTCATCAACATGGTTGGTGAAGATACCAAAACTTTGGGAGTTTGTCCTATCCATTAACGTTGGGAGACACTTCGCATTAGATCATGTACTCTAGAGGACTTGATTCTTAGTTCTTCAAAAATCCCCTAAGCCTGAAGTATCGGAGTAGATCTGAGTCATTCATTGGTAAGGATAGGTATTGCCAGCTCCCGCACTCTGGAGAAGAAGCACTCTGGAAGAGTTGAAGAGTGGATGTGTGAGAAATCCCAAAGGCCGAAGAATCATATTTCATCGTGACCATTGAATAGAGGAGGATGCGTGGCAAAATATCTGCCACTTCAGAGAAAACTCACTCTAAAAGAAAAGTAGGGTTGCATGAGTAGAGAACTCTCAAAGGTCGAAGATTCATATTTCATCGTGACCGTTGAATAGAGGAGGAAGTGTGGGAAAATATCTGCCACTTTAGAGAAAATTCACTCTGAAAGAAAAGTGGTGTTGCGTGGGTCGAGAACTCCCAAAGGCCAAAGCACCAGAGTTCATTGTGACCATTGAATAGAAGATGAAACATGTAAAAATATCTGACACTCCAGAAGTATTTCACTCTGGAGGTTTGCATGTGTGAGTACTTAAGAACTGCTGAAGCCCGAATTTCTAAAGTGAATCAGATCCATCAAATTCATTGAGGATACACAGCGTCGGATTGTGAACTTCATAGATTTTCCAGTCCATAGGATTCACGTGGTGGTTGTCTTGGTGCGTTTTGTCTTGGTGTCTGGTCATTGACCGCAGTCATATGAAATTGTGGACAAAGGGAAGGGGATAGGTGTAGAATTCAATTTGAAGGTCGAATGTCAAATTCCCCATTAGATTGTGGGTTAGTCGAGGATCAAATCCATTCGTTGGTTTTGTTGGTGGATGGATTTATTCCATAGAATTAGGAACGCTCGAAGTTCTAGGATATTGGAGAGCTCAAGGAGAACCATATTGAGTCAGACCCATGTAGAAGCCTTGTGGCCCCGACCAATAAACACCTGAGAAACTTGGGAGAAGTGTATTTTCCAGCTCTGAGCTCTATTTTGAGCATGGAGACTGTGGCTGGAAATCTCGGGACGAGCAGAATGGAGGGTTTTCTTTCTTAAGAAGAATGAAATTTCAATGCTCCACCATGGGTGTGTTACAAATTGGTATCAGAGCATGGTTACAACACTTGGACTTCTTGGGCTTATGGATGAGTCACTTAAAAACCATGTTTAAATAAAATATTAAGGGTGATTTTATACCTCACCTCCTTCCTAAAGAGTCTTTTTAAACTATTACTAAAGAAAAGAATGAAAATTTTCTACTTTGTGTGTGTATTTAAGAAAAATGAACTATGTGTTGTTCATGAACTAATAGACTGCTAGCTAACAACAAGTTTTTTGTCATCACTCAAGCAGTCAGTGAGTCACGATAAACTACAATCATAAAGGATGGTGATGCACCACGATGTGCGGGATGACTCCCACATTAGAGATGAAGAGTCTGTCAAGAGGAGGGTAGCGGAGACCCCTCCAATTCTGGATGAAATTGTAAGGAGACTCATGGTCAAATTATAGAGTTGCAAGGCCGACAACGAGAGATTAATAAAGGATCAAGAAAAACAAATGGAAATTAATGTAGTCTTGCTACAGATCTTATCCAATATATAGAGGTAGCTGCAGCATGGACCTGCAACCAGTCATGTGGACCGACGACATATGAAGAGAGATAAAAGTCCATCTAAAATACGAAAAAATGGTCCCATAAGTGGCCACACATGGATAAGTACCTCAAGGAAGGCCCAACATGGAGACATGAGATATTCATTGTGAGAGTCCTATATAAAGGAAACTGGCAACTCCGAGGGATATTCTGGTAGAAAAACTAGCTCACATTCTCAGAAGAAAGGAAAGAAGAAAAAGCATTCCAAAAGTCATGAACCTAAAGAGTTCAAGAAATCAAAACCACCCTCTTTCAATGGAGAGATTGAGAAAGGGGAATAGGCAGAAGATTGGTTTCTCGATTTAAATAAGTACTTCAGAGTCCATGACTACTCTGAAAACTTGAAGGCTCGAATAACCATCTTCAACCTAAATGGAAAGGCTTCCATTTGGTGGGAATACCTTAAGAATGTGAAAGTAATCCATGAAGAGGACTTATCATAGAAACAATTTGAGAAACACTTCAAGAAGAAGTATATGTCAGAGAAATAATTTGACGGGAAGACTAAGTAGTTCTAGGAAATCAATTTGGGACAACTCATCATAGAGGAATACGTTAATAAATTCCTTGACCTTCTGAGGTATGTACCCTACATAAAGGATGAAAAGGAAAAAGTGCAACGATTTATCAATGGGTCACCTTAGACCTACCAGAACAGGATTGAGTTTGATGAGAGAAAGACCTTAGAAGACACTATCTGAAAGGAAAGGTATTGTTATGAACATTTTGAGAGCCAAACAGAACCTCGCGAGGACTAGAAGAAGAATAATAGTTCGGGATTCAAGAAGAAGGGGTTTAAATCCTCAATATTTAAGAACTATAGGAAGGATTCTAGGATGAGCCTTCCTACATGAAGTGTGTATCATAAAAATTTCCCCTCCCAGACTGGAAATAAACCTTTTGGATCAACTGTAGGAAAGACTAATAACCCAAAGAGAGAACCCTTGAAATGATGGGGTTGCGGAGAAGAACATCTGCTGAGGGATTCCCCACACAAAAAACAGAAAAGTGGGAGAGTCTACAACATACAAGAAGCTACCACAGTCAATGATGTGGCTAGCAGTATGCCACAGATTTATGGATCTTTGGATAATAAACAAGTCGACCACCAAGCTTCAGTGGTGGATATGGAAGGTATGAACACCAACCGTCTAGTTTCTCTTTTAATTGACCCTGGTTCTAATTTGAGTTGTGTGTCCCCTCGAACTATTGATAAGTGTAAACTACAACCAGTTTGACATGTTAATCCATGGTTGGTACAACTAGCCACTGGAACCAAAATAAAATTAGCAGAGGTCATACCATCTTTCCAATTCATAATGGATGGATTGCCCACCCAAGCGACCCTTAACATACTTCCACTAGGATCTTATGACATGTTGACTAGTATGGACTAGTTGGGTACTTGTAAAACTAAGTTGGATTGTTACCATAAAACTTTAAAATGTGTAAATGAAGAAGGGAGAAATATAACCCTCCAAGGGATTCAGAAGCTTGTCTAAGTGAGATGAATATCAACGCTTCAAATGAAAAAGTATTTTAGAAAGGGATGTACTCTATATGAAATACAAGTGTTGGAAATTGTTGAGGATGAAAAACTAAACCTAGAGGACCACCCCATATTAAGAGAGTATAAAGACATGTTTCCAGAAGAGGTATTGGGTCTACCTCCAAGAAGAGACATTGACTTCTCGATAAAACTTGCACCATGAGCAGTGCTAATGTCTAGGACACCCTATAGGATGAGTACACCCAAGCTAGTTGAGCTCAATCTCCATCTAAAGGAAATGATGGAAAAATGATTCATCTAGCCCAATGTGTCTCCATGGGGAGCACCAACCTTGTTTGTGAAGAAGAAATATGCCACACTCTGACTGTTCATAGATTATAGACAACTCAATAAGACAACCATAACGAACAAGTGCCCCTTACCAATAATCGATGACTTGTTCGACCAATTAAGGGGTGCTTCCATTTTATCAGAGATTGAATTAACATCTAGATACCATCAAGTTTGAATCAAGGATGAAGAAATCCACAAAACACCCTTCAGGACAAGGTATGGTCACTATGAATTTGTGGTGGTGCCATTTGGATTAACCAACACCCCTGCCACTTTTATGTTCTTGATGAACAATATGCTCGGAAAATTCCTAGACATATTTGTATTGGTTTTCATTGATAATATCTTAATCTACTCCAAGAACAAAGAGGATCATGAAGAACATCTTAGACTTGTACTTCAAGTACTAAGAGAGCATCATCTCTACGCTAAGTTTAGAAAGTGTGACTTTTTCCAGAAGCAAGTACATTACTTAGGCCATGTTATCTCTGAAGAAGGGGTGGCAGTAGACCCTAACATGATCATATCTATTATGGAATGTCCTACCCCAAAGGATGTATATGATATCATATCCTTTATGGGCTTAGTAGGATATTATACAAGTTTCATAAAAGGATTTTCCAAGATTGGTTGTCCAATCACTACCCTTCAGAAAAAGGGGGTTAAATTCACTTGGACATCAGAATATGAAGAAATATTTCAGGAACTAAAATACCTTCTGACCCATGCACCCATACTGAATATCACAGACCCTGAAAATGACTTCCTCGTGTGTACATATTCCTACAAGGAAGAACTCAAAGGAGTCCTTATGCAAGAAGGACGTGTAATTTTCTATGAATCCAGAAAATTGAATGAACATGAAATCAATTATGTGACCCATGATCTATAGTTGACATCCACAGTGCATGCTTTAAAAATGTGGAGACATTACCTTCTGGGTAGGAGATTTGTACTTATGACATACCACTGTGGGTTGAGGCACCTATTTGATCAACCAAAACTCAATCCTAGGCAAGCTAGGTGGATGGCTCTCCTTAGTGAGTTTGATTTCAAAATCAAACACATCAAAGGAAAGGAAAATAGGGTGGTCGATGCCCTTTGCATAAGTGTCAAAATGATTCACCTAGTAGCGGTGAGAACCTATGAAACGGATGTCAGGGAAAGAGTCAGGAATGCACAAGAAACATATGCATTCTTCAAGACCGTGACCTCATACCTAAGGCAAGACCTTATAGGGATAAAGTATGAAGGCTATCAGATGCTCGATGAAGGCCTGTTGACTTACAGAAATAGATTTTATGTCTTAAATTGTGAAGACTTAAAGAGTTTTATAATGGACGAATTGCATAAGAGACCATATACTAGTCATCCAGGTTATCAGAAAATGATTACGACCACTAGAAAAAAAAATTATTTGCCTGGATTGAAAAAGGACATAGTTGATTATTTAGCTAAGTGTCTAGAATTCCATGAAGTTAAGGCAGAACAATGGCACCCAACAGGGTTGTTACAACCTCTATCAATTCCAGAATGGAAATGGAAAACCATCTCCATGGATTTCATCATCGGATTACCAAAATTGGCCAAGCAGAATGATGCCATCATGGTAGTGGTGGACAACTTGAGAAAGTCTACTCACTTTGTCCCTGTCAAATCAACTTGCAAAGAAATAGATATTGCCAATATATTCATGAAGGAGATATTTATACTGCATGGCATGCCTAGGGAGATTGTATCTGACAGAGAAAAAAATTTCACTTCAAGCTTTTGGAAATCCTTGATGGCTGGTGTTATCACATATAGTTGTCAAGGGAAGTAGGTCATCTAAGTTTGTGGTCTACACAGGAAGTGTCCGAGCACAGAATGCAGAGAAGCTCATTTCAGGCTTAAAATAAAAATAGACAGATTGAATTTTTTCAGTGGTGGAGCTTCCAGGAGCACTCCAGATTAATTCCCCCTAGGTATTCAGAATTTCAAAATTGCATGAAGTATAGAACCATGAAAAACTCTGAAGCCTGAATTCCCAAAGAAAATATCGGTCGTCGATTCGAAAAGGGAAGATCAGATCCATTGATCTGAAGAGCGAAGATTTGAGCTGTTGATCGTAAATCCTCGCCCAAGATCAGAAGATCAACAACCACAGTCCATTGTGGGGATGCTACGTGCTCAGGTGATAATTTTCTTGAGCGATCCCGCAATTGAAGATGTGGTTTGGAAAAATTAATACGTTGCAAAAGGTGGTGGATTGTGGGCTCAAAATCAGTGTGAACCCAAACCACCTTTGAGTGGCCCCACAATCACACATTTATACAACATATTATCCGAGAACAATGTGTGTCTGCCCCCTGGGCATTAAGTCGTGTTTAAATCCCGATAAAAGTCAGTTAATGAAGTGAGGCGATAATTGAAACCTCGTCTCACCTCATAAATGGAAATCCATAAAGGACTGGAAGAGGAGAGATTGTGTCTGATAGGGGAAGGCATGCACAGAGGAAATTGCATGCGCCGTCTAACTGAGAAGACACAGGCATATGGAACTGGACGAGAAGCTCAAGAACGTCTATGCTGGGTGAAATTTTGAGTATATCTATGTAATTTTGATATTTTATGAGGGTTGATGGTCGAGCTACGCTCCCACATTGTAATTTTTTTATAAAGCACGTTGGTTATATGGTTATGTAATTCGATCTGAGACTTCTAGTTTAATGAAATTCACCTTCATGCTTCCATTCTTTATTGCCTCTGATACTGAATTTTCATGATTGAAGGATTCACATGGATGTTTATGAATGATTTGTAATGGATGTTAGATTATAGCTCGGTTAACTCCTGAACTCTGAATCCAAGAAGATATTGTTTTCTGAGTTTTTCCTCCTTAGGTTGCTGGAAGACCTGTTGTCCAGAGAAGACCTTTCATTTTCTCCTCAATTTATTCCTCCTTCTCACCCTTACTACAACTTACTGACTAAATTTGAATCGAGACCTCATTTGTGGGTGCATGCTTGTCCAGTTTTCCAAGTTAAAATGATATTATCCTAAGCCTGCACCCATTCAAACCCCTTTAAAATTGTTCATTGTGAAACATAAACTGATGGGTACTGGGCTTACCTCTACTGCAATATAGAGGTGACTTCTGGTGCTAATAATTATGGCATTGTTTCTAGGGACGAATTGAATATTTTCCTTGGGTAGAACGACAACGAACTTTTAATTCTGAAGGTGCATCAAAAATCAGAACCTTTGAATATTGTGCTTGCACCTGATGACTCCACTGAGGCGACTCCACTATCTCAACTCCACTGTTTCAGTGTGGCTACTTCTGGCTACACCTGGTATCCCTTGGAAGAATACAACGATCAGATCTAGTCTTTGATGGTGAACAAAGACTAGACACACTCTTRTTGCATATCTTTCACCTGCCGACTCCATGATTAAAGAATCGATTGGSGAATCCACTGGTTCGAAATGGACAAAATCATGGCTCATAGGTTTKCTCCTTTTGATTTTTCTRTTGTTTCTGGTTTTCCTAATGTTGTCCCTACTATGGATGAATGGGGTGATTATTTGCCCACATTTAGAGAGCGTAAAGAGGAAAAMCCTGCTCAACATCTCTATGAGTTTCATAAAATCATGCATCAGTGGGAGATACATCATGAGAATGTATTATTAAAAATGTTCATGTTCTTGTTATCAGGGGATGCTCATGAATGGTATCATTTCTTACCACCTGATAGTATTTCCTCCCTAGGGGAATTTCATGCAGCATTCAATAGGCATTGTCAAAAGTATTACTCCTTTGAGTTAATCTGTCATAACTATTGTGAGGAGTATAGAGATGATGTTCAGGACATAGTTCATTCTTGCGAAAGTTGTGAGGATGAGGGACATCCCCTGGAGGATTTGATGGAGTTGATACAATCACTTTCTACAAGTATACATAAATTAAAGGCATATTTTTCTCGCCGCTCTTACAAAGAAAATGTAGAGGATATTATCGTCCTGGAAATAGATGTTCTTGGAAGCCCTGCTTATGATGAAGAAGTGATATTGGATACTGACCAAGAACAAACAAATTTTGATAGATATGCCAACGAAGATGATGAAGATCAGAGGTCTTCCATGGTTCCTGCTTATAGTGATTGTGAAACTCATCCTGGGGAGAGCCATGAAGGATAAAAGGAGGAGCCACATCTCTCAAATATTTTGGCTCATAATATTTCCCCTTTCGATTTCTCATCCATATCTAGTTATCCACATCCAGTGTCGTCTATAAACGAATGACATGATTATCTTCCAAGATTCAGAAGAAGCAAGCATGACCATCTCGGTGAGCACTTATTAAAACTTCATGTATGAATGCTTGACCATGGCTTCTTTCATGAGGATGTTTGGATCAAGATGTTCATTTTTTATTTAGAAGAAAGATGCTCTTGGATGGTGTCTATCTCTCCCTGCTGCTAGTATCCATTCTTTGAAGGATTTTCATGATGATTTTAATTTGTATTACGGGAATATTTACCTGGATCATCTTATTTTTTATGACTGTTGTAATAGGTTTGCACTCCACATTCTGCAAATGATAGAGTGTTCCTTGTGTGATGAGTCTGGTGTAGATATTATTAAGAGAGAAAGCAAGGATGAAAGTGAGTATTTTGCAAATATAGATGAAAATTTTTCTCTCTCTATTTCCCAAGAAGAAGTAATTCTAGATATGATTGATGATGGCATAACTATGAATGCATCATTTTCCACCCCTAGTACACCTACTGTCTCATATTTAAAAGAAGAAATGGTTGAAGAAAAGAATCAAGATATTGCTCTTTTCTCTTTGCAAGATAAAAGACTTATGTGCTCACCTACCCCTGAGGAGTATTAAGAAGAAGAAAGCAGAGGCTTCCAATCTTCTTATGAAAGAGAAATATCCTACCAGGAGAAACATGATAGAGAGAAAGAACCATCCTTGGATACACATGAAGAGACTTATTTCTCTCAGCTAGCATATGTTTTCAAAGTAGAAAAAGAAGGAAAGGAGCGGCAGAAGGGGAAGTTTATCTTGTGTCTAGAGCCTGTAAGTGAGTAGCCATCATCTGAGGTCAGTCAAATGCATCAACCTCTCATCCACCTGTTCCTACCAGAGATATTCAACCATGTGTGAGCAGTTGTGTGACAGAGCAGGAGACCTGTTATAAATTTTCTGGAGTTTTCTGCTTGGCCTATGAGCCTGTGAAGGAATACATGGAGTTATATTTCCTTCATTTTTTGAAGTTGCTCAGATTTATCCTAACCTCAACATTAGGATGAAAGTTGAAGGATGTAACTTCTCTGTTGTCAAAGTTTCATCATCTATTACTAATCACAGATAGAGTGAATGAGCTTCCAGTTAGGAAGTTACTTGAATGGCTATGGTGGAATTTTTCTTTCACCTAACACTATTGTTGCACCTCTTTTGTCACCTGAATGAGAAAAACAGAGGTGATTGAAATCTTAGTTGGGTTAACTAAGAAAGACAACAGTAAAGGAAAGGGCTAGAAGAATAAACATAAAATACTAAGCTAAGAATTAAACTAGGAAAGGAAAAAAACAATTAAACTATTGTGCATAAGGACATAAGAACAAGAAACAAGCAAGAATCATATCATCAATGGAAAGGATTGTATTAGTGAAAAGAAAAAACCAAAGAGAAAGGGGACTTTGGGTCCCTTCTTCCTCCAAGGGAGGGCTCTTGGACCCCGAAGATTGAACTCTTCTTAAAACTTGAAAACTTGAAAGAAATGGTGAAAGAATCCCAAGCTAACCCACTCAAAAGGTGATGTGGATTGCCCAAATGGAATGGTGCTAGTATGCTCTTGATGAGAAAAGAGGTTTCCCCAAGAGGATAGCAGCAGCATAACCTTGCAAATGAATTCCTTGAAGATGTAGTGCACCCATGGCGTTGTTTTATAGCACCACTTTGAGGTATTGTGCAACCAGCTTTTAGTGTGAAAAGGGGATATTTAGGGCACCTTTAGGTCTTTGACCAGCCACCCAACTAGATCCAGCCAAGATTTGGATGTCAAATCAACTTGAAAGCTGAACCAAAAGTGGGTGGGAGGCTGACCAACATCATAAATGCGTCGTTCTCAGGTGTGCGTGGCTTTTAGCATCCACAATCACGCATTGTGCGCTTGTGTGATTTTCCTACATTTATTGATAGCGCATGTGTGTGCGTGCCCTGTATAGTCATAGCGCATCCCGATTTTATAACTGGTTGTATAGTTTTGGACCTTTTGGAAATGATTTTTTGGTAATTTTGGTCCATGGGTGAACTAATAGCTGTTTGAAGGTGCTGGATTCCTGTAACTATTTGTGGATGAAATTTTAGTGATAACAGATGCCCCCTGATGGATGAGGTTAGGAGAATACGGATAGCCGAAATTCATCAATGTTTCTTCTACTGAGAGTAGCGTTGTAATAAAGAGTGATAGTGAGAGTATAAAGAGTGACTTGTTGGAGGGAGAAGGGAACCTGTAGGTCCCAACCTTTCGCAAGGTGTGGAAAATAAATTGTGTACAAACGAGGCGGGCATGCCCCATGATCATGTTATGTAACTCATAAAAAGGGGTGTTGTACAGTAACTAAAACTGTGTGTTGATGTAGACAACTGCAGTTCCCTCGGGGGCAGTTTTGATAAAGGAAGAGGATAATTCTGATGAGGAACAATGCTTTGAATAGTAGGCAATGACACCTGTAAGAAGTATCATAGACTCGGTGGGCATTGATAGCCCGACAAAGTTCATAGGTCTTCGGCGAATACAGAAAACAACTGCAATAGTCACAAAGTAAGACCCACCATAACATGATAAAGTGTTGAAGTTGAATGTCACGGGGGTCAACGATAGCAGAGAGCAATGATGGTTCTCCTTATGCCATACGAGACTCCTCATTGTAAAGGTAATGAGAGTCAAGATACTGTCGCCCTTCTAGAAACTGTGTTGATGTTGACAAAAAGGGAGACACGACTCCAAGAAGAAAAGGGCTTCGTGAAATCCACTAGGTGAGGTCAGGAGCTGAGGAGGTACAAGGATGAAGTCAAGATG
>SNQJ01S0198205.1:13448-29421 GCA_010110895.2 Picea sitchensis
CCCACTTCTAACCACTTGTCAACTTAGTAATTTCTCCATTAACTTTATTATTTAAATAATTTATTTTGTATTCACTTTGAATTATAGTACACTCATCATTTCACTTTATTATTTACCTTCTAAAAAACTCTTAAACCACTTTGACAACTTTGACCTTTTAGGGCTTATAGATGACTCATGAGGGTTCTCCAACTTCACATGGCCATAACTCTCTAACCGTGAGGAGTTATGTGACGTTCTAGATACCAATGGAAATGGAATGACATTTAATATCCATATAGAATAGTATTACTTGCAAATATATCAAAACTTGACATACCATTATCCATCAAACAAACTTGGGTCCATTACCCAAACCTGGATTCTCCAACTTCACATGGCCATAACTCTCTAACCGTGAGGATTTATGTGGCGTTCCACATGCCACTGGAAATGGAATGACATGTACTACCCATATAGAATAGTCTTATCTTAAAATATATTAAAACTTGTACCATTATACATCAAACAAACTTGGGTCCATTACCCAAACCTTCGTGCTACCGGAATTCGCTACCGAACTTTATCCAAGGGTTGAAATCAATCACTAAGGGTTGACATCAATATACAATATCACTCTCCAATGGTTGACATCAATGACAACCAGCAATCCATACCAATTTTCCATAAGCCTAAGCCAATTGTCTGACAACACCTACCGGTAAAAATCAAAATAAAAAGAAAGGGAAGGGTAAGAATAAAGAGGATAAAAATAATAATCAACAATTCGATAAACCCAAGGCTCAGCCTATTGATGATAAAGAAAAGTGAAAACCTCATTATCCTTGTCTTATTTTTGGTGATAAACATTATATGAAATATTGTTCGAGACATGTTGAGGTTACTAAGTTCTTGCAAGGGAATGGGACACCTCCTACACCCATAGTTTTGTCACAACCTTTTCCTTCTCAACAGCATACCCAATTGGTTATTCATGACCATCCTTCTCCTTCTACCACATCTTATGTACTTATGTGTATTGGTGAATCCAAGAAGAACGAATTTGCAGTCGCTACTCAAGCCAAATATTATTCTCCTTCTAAAGAGAAATTTGATGATTCACCACCTCCATTGGTTCAACCTCCTCCATAGACTTCACCTCCCAACGGTCCTCTTCATCTCAAATGACCGAGTCTATATACAATTCTTCATCCACCTACTGATGTCGTCATTCATAAGTCGTCATTTTTCCCCCATGCACCTTCTGTGATGTCGTCTCTCGAAGTCTTTCAAACTTTTCCTACGCAACGGAAGGAACTATTAAAGGCTATTGGTGGAATCGATCCTACCAATACAATATTGATAATATTTTACTTAGAATATCACATTCCAAGGCTCCCTCATCAATTAGCATTTCAAATACAAGTCATTGTGGAAAATAAGAATATTTGTCGAACTGTTGTTGATGAAGGAGCTTCGACTTGCGTCATGTGAAATCCAATGGCTCTTCTGCCCTTATCGAGTCACACAATACTCTAAATTTTTTTAATGGTATAGGGTTTAAACCTTATGGTTTTATTCCTTCGTTATCTATTTCATTAGAAGGAAAAGTGGTTACTATTGAGGTTGAGGTGTTTGATGCACCTCTCGATTACAACCTTTTACTTGGCTGTAGTTGGATTGATTCTATGCACACATTTGTTTCTACTCTTTTCTGTGTGATATGTTTCCCTCACCAAGGTAAATTTGTTACCATAGATCAACTCACATTTTTTAGTTCTGATTCGAGCACTAGTAACGTTCCATTCATAGTGAAAACACCTCCTGGTTATGAGAATGTCGGTGTGGGTCTTTTAAAGGATTCATCGTTAATGGGTACTTTCCCCATTCCACCACCCGATATTCCTCCTCCTTTTCTCGCTTTGATTAACATGATTTATACCATTGTTGGTCAAACCCCTGAGTATTATGACCCTTGGAAAGTACCTATCTTGGACGACTGTCTTCGTTATGGAGACCGAATGCCTTTAAGTCTGGTGGAATTGGCCTATCAAGCTATTCAATCAACAACTCCTTCTCCTAATTCTCTCTTAAATATGTCTCCTGATCCATTTCATGTATTATTTCACACCAATGAAATGATCATGAAAGTTATGTCCATGGAAGACACCCCATGGGATGATGGTCATCATCGTTCTATCCTCTTCCTGGAACTCGAGACTATCAAGAGTTATCAACATATTTCAAATCTGTATATTGTCATTACTATTCCCCCTCTTCCGGAACCAGCACGTGATGTTTTGTATGAAGGGAACTTGGGAAATATTTCACCCATCGTCCCTCTAGATATTTTGATTAAGCCTGGAATAGTGGAAAATGTTTATATTGGTGCCTCATGTTCTCCTGATGAGATACAAATTTACAACGCCCTTTTCCAGGAATTTTGTGACATTTTTGCATGGAGTTACGAAGAGATGCCTAGAATTGATCCAGATATTGTTTTACATGAAATTAATACATACTCGGACACTAAACCTGTTCGACAAAGACTTCGCCCAGTTCATCCACGCAAAGTTGTTTCTATTAAACTCGAAGTAGAAAAATTCTTAAAGATGGTTTTGTCTACCCTGTAGCATTGACTGATTGGGTGTCCAATCTTGTTCTAGTTATGAAAAAACAAGGCACTATCTATGTTTGTGTTGATTATAGGGATATCAACAATTCTTGTCCCAAAGATAATTATCCAACCCCTTTCGTTGACCAGATTGTTGATGATTGTGACGGGAGTGAAATATTCTCTTTGATGGATGGATTCTCTGGCTATAATCAAATCAATATTTTACCCATGGATCAACATAAGATTCCTTTTATTTTCCCTTGGGGTATCTTAGCATATCGTAAACGCCTTTTTGGTCTCAAAAAATTTGGTGTGATTTTTCAACGTGCTATGTCTTATGCTTTTCATGATATTAAGAACATTTTACAACCTTACCTAGATGACTTACCAACGCATTCCCTGCATCGCCAAGATCACCCAGCACACTTACAAGCCATTTTCCTACATTTTTTATATTATCGCATATGATTGAATCCACACAAATTTGTTTTTTGTGTGGATTCTGGACGAATTCTTGGTTTTATTGTTTCTACACATGGGATTAGGGTGGATCCTTTGAAGGTTGACGTTATTCTCAATTTTCCTCCTCCTTCTACCTTACGCCAACTCCAAAGTTTGCAAGGGAAGGAAAACTTTTTACGTCGATTCATTCCCAATTATGTCGAACTAACGAAAGGTTTTACTAGACTTCTTAAGAAGGTTCATGATTTTGTATGGGACGACATTGCCAACAAATCCTTTGAATCTTTGAAACTTGCATTAACCCATACATGACTTTTATTTCCCCCCGATTATAGTCCAGATTATTTATTATACTTGAATGCTTTGGACTCTACCATAGCCATGGTTCTAGTCTAAGAGGATGATTCACATGATGAACATGTTATCTACTATTTGAGTTGGAGTCTCACGACCACCGAAACCAAATATATGCATGTGGAAAAAATGGCCTTGGCAGTTGTTCAATTTTTTCAACGTTTTCGTCATTATATATTATTGCGCAAAACCACCATGATTTCTGAGTGAAACCCTATGCAACATATCCTTACATGCCAATTTTTGGGGGAGGAATACTCCAAATGGATTGTGTTTCTCCAAGAGTTTGATTTGGATTTTGAGTGAGCCAAGTCAAAGAAATATTTGGTTTTTTTCGAATTCATATGTGACCTTCCCTCCACTGAGACAGAAATTGTGGCAGAGTATTATTTTCCTGATGAGTCTCTCTTTATGATCAGTTTAGACGACATCTGGTATGGAGACATTATCATTTATCTCCAAACCCAAGATTTACGGCCTGATCTTTCTCGTGTAGATCATCGTCGTATTAGGTAACAAGTCTGTCAATACATTATCCTCGGTGATACCCTTTACTGTTGTGGTATTGATTCCATATTTCAATGATGTCTAACCTATCATGAAGCAGATAAATATTTAAATGACTGTCATTCCGGAGCATGTGGCGGTCATATGTTTGGGTATGCCACTACCCAAAAAATCTTACGAGTTGTTTACTTCTATCCTTCATTGTTTAAGGATTGCATTATTGTCGTCCAGAAATGTAACGCTTGTCAAACGTTGTTATAACCCTAATTTTCACTAGACATGCTTACCTGGAATCAAGCCATCTCATTTGCCTTCTTTTCCAAGCCACTACTGAACATCTCTTCTTAAAAACACCTTTTTTAAAGGCACGGGCTAGCTGACCCACTACAGCCTGTGTGTACACTCTAGCTGACCCACTACATCATGCGTGTACACACTAGCTAGACCATTACAGCCCGCGTGTACCTACAAAAGCACGAAAAATGGAAAGTTGTTGATGGAACACACAGTTTTGGGTAAGTTAACGAAACCTTTCGACCATGCATGTCTGGTCACTCGACTAAATATCTAGCTCCTTCTAGCCTATAAAAGAAGGGTTAGGGGTCCCATTTGAGAGGAGAAAAATCATAGTAAAGAAACTCTACCCGAATTAGCATTCCCCTTGCCTCAACTTTTTCAACTATTGTGTGAAGAGAAGCATATACAAAATCACTTGGAGCATAGTTGAAGAGGAGCCCAGGACCAAATTCAAGGAGTAGTGTCGACCACATATTGTAAATTTTAATCTTGTGAAGATTAATATAAAAAGGAATATTTTTTTCATCCCACCATATCATGTGTTAAAATTGTGTATTTATTTTATGATATTGTCACATCTAACCCAGCAATTAGTATATGAAATGCATGTTTACAGCTCTCTATTTGTCCATGTGTGAATGTAGGTTAGCTTTGGGAGGAGGCTTGCAGTCAAGGAGCGAGTGAAAGCAAAGGGATCGACATAAAATGAAGGATTTAAGGTAGAGTTACCTAATCTTGTTTGCACCTTTGTATTGCATGAATGAGGGGTTTTGTGTTGGGATAAATAGGGAAAACGTAGAGGCCTTAAAATGGTCATTTTCTGCATGCATGATTAAACCCTTAGTGCTAGTCCGTAGGAGGGATTTCCCACCCACAACAAACGTATAAAAATAAGATTTGATCACATCCTTCTCCTCTTTACCCTGTAGTTTTTGTTGGTCCATTCACTAAATGGGGCCTTTAATTCATGACATGTAACTCTCACTCGGTCGGGGGGCATGGATACATTATCGTAGTTGTGGATTATTTCACTAAATGGGCCAAGATGATGCCTACATTTGATAATACTGGGAAAACTATAGCGTTGTTCATATTCAATCATATCATCACTAGGTTTGGTGTCCAAATCCATCATCACTGACCATGGTAGCCATTTTCACAATTTCATGATGTCTGAACTTACCAATAAGTTGGGTCTTCGACAGGAAAACTCAACCCCTTACTATACACAGGCCAATGGCCAAGTTGAAGAAATCAACAAAGTTCTAACCACTATGCTTCGACGAATGGTAGGGATTCTCAATTCAAGCTGGAACACAATGCTCTTTTCAACATTATCGGCCTATCGGACGTCCGTTAAATTTTCCACAGGGTTCATGCCTTTCCAGTTAGTGTATGGTATTGAATATATTATGTCGATTGAATGTGAAATCCCATCTTTGAAACTAGTTGTCAAACTTATCCCTAACACCTCAGTCGAGAAAGAATGTCTCTTGTATTTAATGCAATTATATGAGACTCGTCGTGACACTTCATCAGTCATAGAAACTCAAAAGAAACATGTCAAAGCTCAATATGACAATCATGTCAAACCACATTTTTTTTTAGGGTGATTTAGTTCTCCTTTATGAATAAGATCGTGACTTATTAGGGGCCATTAAATTCGAGCCCATGTGGCATGGCCCTTATATCGTTAAATGAGTGTTGGATAAAGGGGCTTATGAGTTGGTGGATTATGATGGAATTCCTTTGGGTGAACCCAGAAAAGGGCTTTACTTAAAGAAGTACTATGCTTAAAATATTTTTTGCATGATTTCTTTGTATTTTAGTGTATCATATTCTAGTGTGTGATTTTTTTGTTTCTTGTTTTTCCTTTAAGTTGCTTACCTTGCCTTTTGCTTGGTTTCCATATGTCGACATCCTCACTACCCTATATCAGCTTTGTTGATGGTTCTAGTCGCAGTACTCAGAACCCAGCATCGGTTACATGGGAAATCTATGCACCTACGAATGAGTTGATCAGTCTACACTGTGTTTTCCTTGGTCGTGCAAATAATAATATCGTGGAATGTAGTGTTGTTATTGAGTTATTAACTGACTCCATTTCATTTAGAATCCATCATCTTCTTGATTTGCAACTAGTGGTGTTGCAATTGAGTAACGTTTATTCCATCTGAAGTCCTACATTGTTATAGGTATACTTAAGAATTCGCCTCTTGGAAAGACATTTTGATTATATTGAATATCAACATATTCCTAGATGTATAAACACATTAACAAATGCATTGGATAATTATTTTTTAGACATACATTTGCGCCATTTATAAATCCAAACACACATTTAAAAGACAAGTAAGATGGTAAGAACTTTATATTATAACGTCAAAAGTTAAAAAAAAAGTGTTTGTCCTGAGACCAAAATGTCAAAATGGTGAAGCTCATAGATTCATATACATAAACATCAAGGATGTTTCTTGCTATAAAAAAACAACTTCACGTGCCACCCGACAGAGCAGTCGACCAATGGATGTTGATATGCCAACTGTATGGCATTGGTAGCACCAAGTTAACTCATCCACAATGATGTCACGGATGTTCATGGTCAATCCCTCAAGGTTTTGTTTGATCTCCTCGAGATCCTCAGCAACTACCCCTCAACCCACCACTACTCCTATATCTACATGTCTATGAATAGAATATGATCCTAGAAGCCGAAAAGGTGCCACATCTGCATTGTTGAGAACACTTGATTAGTCTCGGATAAATAACAAAAAAAAAGTATAAGTAAAATACAAAAAACAACATATAATGAAAAAATTATTTTTACATATCTCTCCCCACTGAGAACCTTCAGGTGATGCCAAGTTAGGGTCTCCATGGAATTCAGTCCTGGCATATGCATAATCCTCAACCATAACAAGTTGATCCCTCAGCCACTGGAAGAAATCTTGGTCATATGTAATGATTGGCATGACTCCATGATGAGCCATCAAATCTACCCATATTTTCATTCGAGGATCTTGTGGAGCAGGTATTGCCCATTCCACATGATGTAGGTGCAAAATGGGAGTGGGTATTCCCCATTCCACATGATGTAGGTGCAAAATGGGTGGAATTATGGGGACCCTCTCTAGGAAGAAGGATACCAAAATAGATCCATACATGAATTGTTTCAATCGACCATTCCTACACTTTGTCAATTGTTTCTTCATGTGTTTTAGAATACTCTCGCACCAATTGAAAACTCGGGGCTCCATACACTCTATAGCATATTGAAAATGGATTTGTAAATCCATGTGAGGATCTGCACTCCCTACCATCCGAGAGATAGTGTAGAGAATAGTTCTCAAAGGAAAATCTCGTACATCCTCTATGGAAACTTTTCCACTATTCTTCTCTATACCTGGTACGCAGTGATGTGCTACATAACATTCCATGGGTTCACTACCACCTCTGCTTCCCAAGAGTGATACCCAAGAGCCTAGACAAGATAACCTAGTCAAGAAGTAAATGTCATCAATCTCTAAGGTGAGTGTATGAACACCCACATGAAAAACTTGTTCATTGACGTCCCACATGTGGACTAGGTACTCTAATAGCCTCAATTGGGATCTCATGCTCTAAAATTTTAAAAATTTGAGCAAGCCACACTCCCGAAGTGCCATGATAGTGCCTGGATCATTCTCGGAAAAGTAATATTCTTCTGTGTGCTCACGTTCCCTTCACTCAAGCATAATGACCGATGAAAATCTCCCAAACAACATTAAAAGATGATTAGGTTCATCAAAATTTCAAAGATGGAAGTTTTCCTAGCTCTATTTCTCCTTTTAAATTTTGAGTTGTGGTCATCGCAGGCGCTCTCTTTTCCATAGTGCGGCATTGTCACACCCTAGTTGTGGAACCCCTGCGGATATTTGGAATCGTTATAGTTCATGATATGGTGAGCCTGCGATGATCTCAAAGCGCAATAACCCCTAAAAAATTGCCCATAACTCAAAATTGATAAAAAAAAAATGAAAAATTCAACCATGAAAAGAGAAAGGGGAAGAAGAATACCTACTTGACGAAAGCGGGTCGAGAAATCATCCACCGAGTGCTCCAGAATTGTCACTTGAAATTCAGAGGAAAAAGGGGGTTTGTTTTCACTGGATGGGTGAAAATACAAATGAAATGGTAATAAACTAGTTTTGACCTATTTTATTCACTTTTTACCATTTTAATTTCAAATTAAATTGTTTTTTAAATATTTTTACCTATTCCCCAAACCTAATGAACTTTACAAACTGTCTCTATTGCAGGTTGAGAGATCTGAGGACCTGAATTTTGATCTGGATCCTTCCTTTTTGGTCATTTTTGCGTGTTTTTCTTATGTACATATACTTTTAGGGTTTTTCAAGAAAAATTATGAGCATGGTCTTAATTCTTTCTTACGATCGTGAAACTATGAGAACATAATCAAGTTACCTTTTATCTCTTTTTCAAACTCGTCATGGAAATATGAAAAATGAACCCTATGGAGTCTCCTTTAAGCTCTTTTCAAGCTCTCTAAACACGAAAAGATAGTCGAGCGACCTTGTTATTTTCACGCTCGTAAAAGTATTTGAATAAAAAGGTTTGATGAGCGATAGATTATCTCTTTTTCGGTCTCATCAGACTAACTTATGAAAAATGACATTTTGGAGTTTTCTTTAAGTGTTTTTCAGACTCTCTAAACATGAAAAACCCCTAAGTTTTCTTTCTTTGGACTCGTAAAACAAGCATCGAAATGCCCATATGGGATCGAACGAATCCTTCCTAGGTTTCGTTCAAAATACTCTGAGGGACTCATATGAAGGATGATATTACATTACAAGAATATGTTATCCTCCTCAAGATTGCATAAAAATAAAGAGGTACTTGCCAAAAATGGTGGGGGGAAATTGGGAAATAAATGTATATCTGTATATGTTTTAGTGGTAGTAAGTCACTCTTGAACATGACAAGCCTCTTCATCATTGTATCCGGGTTGGGAAATCCATTTGTCTCTCATTTGACCATCCCCAAGTCCATATTTTGGGTCCTCCTTGAGTTAATGATGCCAAGACAATTTTTGTGGCATTCATATGTTCAAGAGAATTCCAACCTAAACAAGCCTTCTATTAAGTCGGCCATCTACAGTCTTTAAAATCCTACCATGTCGGCCTTCCCTGAGTCAGTTTCGAATCACTTCATACTCTGATCTACTTAAAATATGTTAGATATTTTTTGTCATTTATGGGGGATACATTAATGCCCTCTTGTGACATGTCTTTTTTTGTCGACTTCAACTCATTATCCGGGAACTAGACTTAGAAATCATTTAGTACCTTGGGACCTGCATGCCTCAATGACAGGTTTCCTCACTTTCGACAGTGGGTTCACATCATTGGCCCTTGATTGGAATATTCCATCAAGTGTTTGACTTCAACTCATTTATTCACATTCGTTGGATTGTACTAGAGTAACTTGGGAGTCATTAACATCAATGGTGATTTCCCTCACACTTGTTAACGGTATCCATTAATGACCAGTAATCAAGTGGTTTATACCATGTTCGACTTCGATACCTGTAATCACATGGCTAGAATCATACTCGGGAACAATGGAAATGAAGACCCTGGATCTCACCATATCGGTCCAGGTTGCAATGGAGTATTGATAAATATATACTAACACATAGATCCACTGTGTATGTCTCGTGGCTATGTCTGAATTTGAATTCTTAGAGCATAGATCCACAATGTATTTCGCGTGGCTATGTTGAATCATGATGACATGGATCCATAGTGTATGTTTGGTGGTTGTGACTCACTTGAAACTTATGATTAGATTCACTTGTAGTCTAAGTATGGGAATGCCTACCTCAAAAGATGGTATATTATTATACAGATGCTTGATTGTTTGCAGGTTCCCGACCGATGTGCTTCTTGTTTTTGAAACACACATTCTACAAAGTATTTCAGTTGTCACAGGTTCCAACTTCATACTTTGGGGGGCATTTTGTTACACATTATTTTGTTCACCCCTGTGATCAACTGACAATATGTGCATAACTCAATTCTATGTTACCTGAAGATACTAAATGAGACTTTCTCCATGAGGAAAGTGGATCATCTTTATTTCCTTAAAAACCATATCAAAGGAGATCATCGCACCATGATAAATGTTTGGGGTGTAAAAATGCTTGATCATCGCATGCTACACCAAAAATGGACTGTGGCATCGTTGTAGGATGATTTTGCATAGGGTGCGATGATGCTCAAACAAGAGGAAAAGGTGAAATTCACAAAAGTTCTATAAGGGAATCTTCTAGAAGATGAGGTGCTCTGATCGATTTGGATCTTACTCGCTTCTAGATGTCTGTATCGTTATGTTGTTAAACTCATCAAATTACTTTACAGGCCCCTAACTATTCATGGAAATCAAATTATGCAAAGGCGCTTTCTTCAAACCACTTCCATTTGTGACCGCGGGATGAAAACCATGGGCTTAGTTATTTCAAATGTTGTTATGTTAGGGATTTTCTCTGTCTGCCCTTATTATTCTACATGAGACCGTATACAATGTCTAATGGATTATTTACTTCTATCCCCTTTATGCTCCTTATTATCGTCTTTACCTTATCACTTGACCGGTGTTAGATCCAGGTTTTCCAGTACTTCGGCCTTCGAGATTCTGTACTTTGCAATCCTTGTATTTTTCTGGAGTTGTTACCTTCCAGAGTGGTTTCATCTCATGTTGACTAATCCAATGGCTATCATTACTCCCGAAGTTCTCATATTGACGGTCTGGTATAATCCTTTCGAATCCAGTGAACTTTGGCTTTTAGATGATCGAATACTCTAACTTAATATTTAGTTGAGGTGGACGGTTGTCACCTACTCTGGAACTTCAGAGATTCGTGACTCTGAGACTCTAAGTTACTAGAACTCTGAAGTAGTTCAATTCCTTCAGAGGTTTACCTACCGAATAAGTCATAAAACTATGGTAACCTCTTGTTGTTGGTTAACACCTCATGCTTACTCTATTATTCCACTATGCTTGATCGATGGTCAAGAATTCTCCCGAAGTATATCAATTATTAATGTACTTCGTGATTCACGCTTACTTTATCCTTCCACTATGATTGATCTAATGGTCATGAGTAATCTCAGACGATCTTAGATCAACAACCAATGTTAGTTCACGACTTCGGTCTTTGGTGCTTTGGGTATGTTTTTTGGTAGAAGAAGTTGGATATCCCCAAAGGTTGTAATCCCAGAGTGACATGGCTTGTTGATGTCACTATTGATGTGGCACTGGCTGATTGGTTCAAACATGTCACCTAGATTCATGACTTTCATATACCTAAAGTACCAATTAGACCTTGACACTTTTCACCATTTGATTGGGCCACTTTTCCTTGCTGACGTGGATCTCCTAACATGTCATATGTCTTTTTCCTTTGGATCATGTTGGCACAGGGGCAGACCCAGGGTTCAACACTACAATAGCATACCAACAAATCCCTAACTACTGGCCCTTTCGGCAACACCTGCGAAGCAGAAGAAGTCTCACCCAAGGTAGAGGTAGGGGTGGTTGCAAGACTCAAGTGTTTGCAACCTTATCTGGGACATAGATCTGTGATTGTACTACTTAATAAATCACTTAGCACCATCAGTTCCTCACTATACAGTCAATAACCACCTCTCTTATAAGACAGAACTCTGCAGTATTCACACTAATATACAGTATTCAAGCACTTAGCATGTACAAATGGATTAGAATGAGCATATCAAGCACTAAGCATGATTATCTAGATCATATCTAACATTCTAACATACAATAAGCACCAAGCATGAATAGATCTATCTGAACATATCAGAGCATTTCACATATAATATGTAAATACATCAAGACAAAGCACAAAGCACATCACACAGGATTTACATGGTTCACCCCCACCCCGGGGCTACGTCCACCAACTCTTCTTCTTTTTTGTATTTAGTCAATTGGTTAAAAGCACAGAGCCTTGAAACCCTTACTCCATACAGGACAGAAGATCTGTGCAGCTAGATAGATCCTTCTTCCTTGCGTTACAACACAAATCCTTCTACAATATTTCACAGGGACTTGCACTCAGCTCTACAAGTCTCACACAGTATGCACAGAGCACTTACAATCATTTGATCACGTAGATCTATAACTTAGCCATTCATTTATCACTTAGCACACTGGCCTCTTTCTATATTTCTTATCCTTCTATATATACATTACAAAATAGGCCTAAACATGGGTAAACCCATGGGCCGACATCCCATTCCCGTTACATATTCCCAAAAACCCAAAAAGGGGCCCAAAAGGGGCCCGAGATCCTGTGATCTCCGCTTCAACTTGCACTCCTTCTTTGATAGGCTGTCAAAGTCCAAAAATAGGTCAACATGACCAAGAAACTCCCAAAACTTGGTCAAGGGCCAACAGATCATTACTCTAGATCGGACGGTCTAGTTTTCACCTGAATTCTTAATCCAACGACCCTTATTCACTTTGGGACTTCAGGGATCTGGTATTTCGGTAAACTTACATGTTTCAGACACCGTTTCAATGAATTGGTCATCACTAAAGTTGACCACTATTGGACCCACCTATCCTCATCCAACAGTCATCATGCATTGCTCATATCTGATGGCCCTCATTCACTTCGAGACTTTAGGGCTCCGGACTTCAGGTGAACTTATATGTTTCAGATTATTTTTAGACAAAGTGGTCAGTACTGAATTTGAACACTATTGGACCCACCTATCCTCATACAATGGTCACCATGCATTTCCTGGATCTTATGTCCCTTATTCACTTCACAACTCCAGGGCTCTAGCCTTCAGGTATTCTTGGTTTTTCTGAACTTCTTATCGCCGGAGTAGTCAGCGTCGAAGTTGAACACCTTCTTACCTTTCATGCAATCTGACGATTTCAACATTTCCATTCCAAATTGATGGTCAACATTTAATTCTAAATTGAATCTTGATCTAACGGTTGATAACTCATCTGAAGCTCCTTCTTGATCGACGGTTGGCATTTATTTCGTGACTTCAGGATTTTGTGGATTCTTCCTTGTCTTCAGTAATCTCTGAAGTGTCGAAGAGGAAAAATTTTGAAATTTACGTTATCCTTCCATGTCGTTTCTATCAATGGTTGAAATTTCGACCAAATGTAATAGAGTTTCCTCACAGTTCTAAGGGTGTTCAATGCTTTTCTTCCTAATTTGTTCATCACTATTTCTCCTAAGATTTTAATAGTTGTTTGTGCCTTATTTTATGCATTGATATTTAGTTTCTAACCCTCCTGAGCTCTTAACTCCGTGTTCTTTGTTACTCATTTTGTACGTGGATTCTCTGGATGATACTTTTCCTGATCTTTAGGAACATAGGATCATTGTTTACCCTATCATAATTAACAATGATCAAAAATTGCTTCTCCCCCAAGATGATCTTGATTTTTCTCTAATTATTGTATATCTTTGACTCATGTTTCCATCGATGACAACACACAACCAAAAATTCCAAAACTCCTCGGTCCTATGCCAAATCTAATGCACAATAGTAATTTACATTTATACCAGTCCTAAATTGTTTCTTTGTGTGCATCCCACCATCTTGCAGGTGTTGCCTTGAGTGAAATATATAGGGCTTAGAGCCTATGATTTTCTAAGACTTCCTCTTCATATTTTTTCAAGAATTCCTCTAAGTCATTTGGCCCATGAAAACTGGTAGGTTCTCTTATCTCTGTACCAACCCATCTTATTGCGAAATCTATTCTTGTGCACCTCCTTCTGGAAACGTATTATAATTGTTGTTGTCAACTCTCCAAACATGTGTCTGAGTCAGAAGCACATGATGTAATGCTTCTCTAGCTGAGTACCCCATATGCATTTGGGTTAACATAATCCTCTTCTCACACGATGGTTCTGTACAACTATTTTATTTCTTCCAAATCCAAACAAGTGGCCTCTACAAACATTTCTTCTTCTGAAAGATCCAATGGTGCAATGACTCTATATTTGCCTGATTCAAAAGTCATTTTTCTTTTCTTTATGTTGATTATAAATTGGTTATCAAATGCCCAATCTAATCCAAGCAATGCTCGGTAAGGTGTTGTACCATATACTATCTCTATTACTTCAAAATCTGCCATAGTGCACACTCCATCCAAGTCTATTGTCACACCTTTAAGCCTTCCAATTGGTAACACTTTGTGTTGATTTGCTAATTTTAACTAGACAGGTGAATATCCTAGTGTGGGTTCTCCCATACACCGCCATGTCCTTTTAGGTAAGACATTTACTTCAAATCCTAAGTCCAGTATAATATCTCCCATGTTGAAATCTCCAACATTGGCATTCAATCTGAATTCTCTGCTTGTCCTTCTTGTTGTATGGAGATGATTGATTTTTTTCTGCTCTAATTTCCCTTCTACTTATGTGTTTCATCTTTATAGAAGATTTTGTAAGACCTTAATAGATGATGGATCATTCAATAACTTAACACAGGATTGCAGAAAAGTCTTTATGGTACTTATTGGCTCTAAAGGATTTCCTTCACTGGTATGGTCCATTGAGGACAGTATCTCATACATTGGTGAGTTTTGATTATGTTGCGTGTCTGATGTAGATGAAAAAATTTTCTTGAGAAACTCATACATGGCCTCCTTAAATGTTTCCTTTTGTTTTCATGCGTCAAACTGCTTCCATGGCTCAGTATTCTTCTTAACCCATTGGTGTTGTGCTAGATCTTGTTTTGTTGCATCAGTTCCTGCCTTAGTTCCTCTTCGAGTGACTATATTGATGTTTCTTCCATCATCACTAGCTTCTGCAGAAATCCATTGGACATTCTAGTTGTTCTAGTTCCTTTTGTTTTGGATCTTTCCCAAGAGTGTTGGACAGTCTTATGTGTCATGGTCTATTGTGAAAAAATACATACATGTCGCTAGTTGAAGTGGATAGTCCCTTTGCATAATGTCTTGTTTGTTGGCATTTGTGGCACACTTTTGGTCCTCTGTCTAGTCCAAATCATCCTCTGCCTCGTCCTCCACCTATACATCCACCTCAATCTCCTCATGGTGCTTTGTATTGAGGTACCTGGTTATACTGTGCAGGGTTAAAATGTGGCTACGCATTATTATACTATGGTTGTGCATTGTTGTATTGTTGATGCACATTGTTGTATGTTGTTGGTACCTAGTTGAACCGAGGTGCATCTTGTCCTCTCATCATTTATACTTACACCTATAAGTATTTGAAGTTCTTTCTTTCATCATCCCCATCGTTCTAAAATCCTTATCATCATGACCCACTAACTTGCAAAAGTTGCAATATGTTGGACAACTAAGAGGGGGAGGTGAATCAGTTGTTATCGTGCTTAAACAATTATGCTTATTTTAAACTCTTTACAGAGCACTCAATGACAATAACAATAATGCAAATAGGTAAGCAATAGAACATTCGACATCAATCAAACATATGAAATATACAGAGACAGATATTTCTTGAGGAAACCCATAAAGGGTAAAAACCTCTTCTTCTTGGTATGATAAGTAATCTTTACATTCTATACATTATCATACATATGAGCTCCAACTCATTGTGAGGCTACAACCTCTGTTTTGCAAGCTGCAACTTGATGAGAGAACCAACTCTCTATTTTCTCTAGCACATACTAGAAGGAAGCACCAACTCCCTGGTTTCTCTAGCACCCACTAGAAGGA
>SNQJ01S0198209.1:0-17204 GCA_010110895.2 Picea sitchensis
ATCTTCATTAATCTTTAGTTGTTCAAATTTCAATCTGTATGTTTGAAGTTTGGCATCTTTTACTTTCTCATTTCCTTCATAACTGTTAATAAGTTTATCCCACATTGCTTTGGCAGTATCAAGATGCATCACCTTTAAAAACTAAGCTTCAACAAGTCCATTCAAGATAGCATTCATCCCCTTAGCATTAAAACTAAACTCTAACTTATCATCCTTGGAGGCTAGCACAACAGGTTTTGTATATCCAGTCTCTACTACATCCCAAACATCAGCACCCAAGGCCATTAAATAGGTTCTCATTCTAATCTTCCAGAAGGAAAAAATTGTTCCATCAAACAGAGGAGGCTTAGAGGCTGAAGTCCCTTCATTACTTGTCATGTTTAATCTTACAGATCTACCTTTGAATAAAAGGAACCTGCTCTGATACCAATTGTTGAAATTACTGATACAACTGAGAGGGGGGGGGGTGAATCAGTTGTATTTGTAATTTCAACAATTTTAAGTCTGTTAAAACATTCCTAAACTCTCTTGAAGTGATCATCAACAATATACAACATATGGACAGTAAAATAAAAAGCATCAATCACACATAAGGTATACACAGAGACAGAGTTTTCACGAGGAAACCCATAAAGGGAAAAAACCTCTTCTTCTTCGAAATGATAGGCAGTCTTCTAAGTTCTGTACATCATCTTTAATTGAGCACCAACTCAATGTGAGGTTGCTACCTCTGTTTTACAAGCTGCAACTTGTTTGAGAGCACCAACTCTCTGGTTTCTCTAGCACCCACTAGAAGGAATCACCAACTCCTTGGTTTCTCTAGCACCCACTAGAAGGAAGCACCAACTCCCTATATGTTCCAGTACCAACTAGATGGAAGCACCAACTTCCAGTTACACAGGCTCCAACCTGTATAATAGAGAACACTTGTTCTCCCTTGCACCACCCTACCACCCTGGTTTCTCTGGATGCAACCAGATGGAAGCTACAACTCCTATGTTCAAGCTCCCACTTGAACCTCTGAGGACAACAGTCCTCCCAAGCACCTCCCAACCTCCCTAAAACATAAATGGACATATAAAATTTCAACTACACAGATACATCAATTCATACCAATCTTTCTTTGTTCTGTACATTTGGTCATCTTCTGATTGTTCTGCAATTCATTTCTTCCTCTGTCTGTTCAGCAGGTCTGCTCTTCATCAACTTCTTCTATCATTCTTTTCAACTTCAAGTTTTCTGTTATTCTGCTCTGCATTTCATCTCACACTATTCATCTTCTCCATCTCCCCCTGCACTTTCTACAATTTTTCTTTTCTCATAGTTTCATTCGTTTTTCATACAGAACGACCACCCATACACAGTCTGTCTCATTTTCTTATATACACGCCTCAACGACGGTTCCACTTTGTATTCTCTTAGCTAAATGAAAGACAACTGTCCAAGCAACTGAAATGCCAACTGATTGGCGATCATGAGTCCGTTTCACTAACAAACTTGTAATTGAAGAGTTAACTGTGAGAGAGTACAGTAACCCTTCGATCATATTCCCATTTATCTGCGCCGTTGGATTAAATTTATTGTCATTGCCTCTAAAACGGGTTTTGGCGTTTCGACAATCCTATGCTGAGTGTCTTGACACTTCATTTCACGATCTCCGAAGTCCCGATATAGGACTTTTCTGCACTAGCTCCTTCCTCCATCTCTCGCTGATGTGACCAAGGGCTGTGACCACAACCTTATTCAATAACTACATTTGGTAATTTCGTGTTTCGATACTTCAGCATTTCGGGACTCCTGATGTTGAGAGTCTCTGACTTCTCCATCTCTCGGTAACCAAAATCCCGATCTCCAATACATCGAAGAGGGAGTAAGATCAATGGTCCTGATCAACACTTGATCTGACGATTCAGATCATTTCGCGATTTTGTATATCGAGATTTCATGATTCTTGATGTTAATATTATTTGACCTCTCCAACACTCGATCCTCGAAACCCCAAAAGGGACTTGGATCAACGATCCAGATTCTATCTTGATTCAATGGCTGCAATTGAATCACAATTTTTCATATCGCGAAATCGACATTCTTGTTGCATTGTTTACTTGCCACTCGAAGTTGCGATCCCCGAAACTCCGATATGGAGTTAGATCAACGGTCCGGAGCTGAGCTTGATTCTACGGCTGTGATTGAATCGCAATTTCACATATCACAAAATCGACATTCTTGTTGTATTGTTTACTTGCCACTCCAAGTTGCGATCCCCGAAACTCCTATATGGAGTTAGATCAACGGTCCAGAGCTGAGCTTGATTCGACGGCTGTGATTGAATTGCAATTTCGCATATCGCGAAATCATAATTCTTGTTGTATTGTTTACTTGCCACTCCATGTTGTGATCCTCGAAACTCCGACACGGACTGGAATCAACGGTCCAGATCAAATCTTGATCTGACAACTCAGATTACATCGCGATTTCGCATATCGCGATATTGGGATTCCTGATGTTAATAATATTTGACATGTCCAAATATCGATCCCCGAAACTTTGACATGGACTGGAATCAATGGTCCAGATCAAACCTTGATCTGACGGCTCAGATTACATCGCGATTTTGCATATCGTGATTACGCTCGCTTCTCCTTGTTCCTTAAAGGACATGTGGGTTCTTCTTGATCCAACAATGGTCGGATCCTGCACTTTTATCTGACGGATGAGATCTTTCCTCCTCTTCAACGATCAAAGATTCTTCTCAAACTTTATGAATCTTCGATTACTCGATCAATGTTGCGTTGCCTTCGATCATTCGACCTTCCTGAACTTATCTTCTATTTTCCTGTCGATTACAAACTTCATGTACTCATGCCATCTTCACTGTTGTTCTTGCCATCAATGACAAGCATTCACTGTCTGTTAAATATTTTCCAACATAGTCGATGCTCCCCTCGACTATAACCTCTTGTTAGGAAGGAGTTGGACTTATGCCATGCAAGCAGTGGTTGCTACAGTTTTTCGGGTCTTGTTGTTTCCACACGAGGGTTAGATAGTGACCATCGATCAATTGTTCTTCTCCAGACCTGACCCTGCATTGGGAGCATCCATGGTTCCAATGATTGATAATCCTCAACCAGGTGTCATCAACGTAGGGGTTGGTTTGTGCCCATCTTTGATGGGTACCTTTGATTACCCGCCCCCTCAAGGTGATATCAAGTTTATATCCAATCACCATAAGGTTGAGATTTTTCAAGTTTCGTCGTTCTTCACGACTTACTTCGATGATCCGTGGATACTTCCTTCCCCATCGGCCATGATGGATGGGACAGGGCACCCGGGCATGTCCATGCCCTTGTCCACAACTAAAGTAGCGTACTCTTTAGTCTAGCAAGCTTCAGCTAGCACTGATCCAACTCCCGTACAAGAGTTCGATCCACTTCTAGATCCTATTTGGGATTAGGGTTCTCTCGCTGGCACCAATTTGTTAGACTTGGTCTTGCCCTCCGACAAAGCAATAATTGAATCAATGACTAGTCTGGACAAACTATGGGAAGATATTCATCACAGATCATACTTCCTCCCAGAGTTAAGCCGAATCGAAGTAGGAGAATTTACCATGACTATGAAGGGAGATCGGTCTTGTCCTATTAATCTCTTAGCCACCCATGAAGTTTATACTAAGGGTAATATGGAAACCATCGCTGAAACCATACCGATCAATATCTCCCGAAACTCTGGCATCGTGGAGAATGTTTTCGTCGAAGCTGACTGCTCCCCCGAAGAGATTCAACTCTATACAGATCTTTTCAAAGAATTCCATGACGTTTTTGCCTGGTCTTATGAGGAAATGCCAGGTATCGATCCAAAAATAGTTGAACATGAAATCACAATGTATCCTGATGCCAAGCCTATTCGGTAGAAGCTTCATCTAGTTAATCCTAAGAAAGAAGCAACCATTAAGGTTGAGGTTGAAAAATTGCTAAAAGATGTCTTTATCTATCCTATCCATTTGACCCAATGGGTGTCAAACCCCGTGTCGGTCAATAAAAAACAATGCACAATTCGTGTATGTACAGACTTCCTTGATTTGAACATGGATTGTCCCAAAGATAATTTTCCCACACCTTTCATCGACCAGATCATTGATGAATGTGCAGGTTGCGAAGCCTTTTCTTTCATGGATAGTTTTTCGGGATATAATCAAATACAAATCAAACCCGAAGACCAACACAAAACGACATTCATCTGTCCATGGGGTACATTCACGTATCGGAAGATGCCTTTTGATCTAAAAAATGCCGGAGCCACCTTTCAGCAGGCCATGCATTTTTATTTCCATGACCTCAAACATATAGTCGAGGCCTATTTAGATGATTTAGCATCTCGATCTCGCAAGAGAACAGATCATCCCACACACCTCCAACTTATTTTCGAACGTTGTCACTACTTTTAGATTTGCTTGAATCCAAACAAGTACAGCTTCTGCGTAACGTCAGGACGATTATTAGGTTTCATAGTGTCAACAACATGGATCATGGTCGATCCTCTCAAGGTTGAGGCAATAAATCAATTGCCCCCCCCCCCCACACAATCCTTCAACTTCAGAGTGTACAGGGCAAGGCGAATTTTCTAAGATGCTTTATCTCTAACTACACCAAGATCACCAAGGGCTTTATGCACTTACTTAAAAAAGATGTTCCATTTTTTTGGGATGATGCCTCTCAATGCTATTTCTCTGCATTGAAACATGCACTCACAACTACCCCTCTGCTCCAACCACCTAACTATAACAAGGATTTCCTATTATATCTGGCTACAACAGAGTCAACAATTGGCATGGTCTTAGTCTAGGAAGATGACTTGGTCTCAGAATATGTCATCTATTACCTGAGCCGAGGCCTCGTAGGATTGGAACTTAATTATTCTCATACCGAAAAACTTGCATTGGCAACAATCCATGCTGTTCAATGGTTCCGTCATTATATTCTGTTTCGCAAGACCACCATTATTGCTGTCGTGAATCCATTTCAGTACATGTTGACACGACGGGTAATAGGCAGAAAAATCAGTAGATGGATAGTCATCCTGTAGGAGTTTGACTTGGATTTTGTTTCAATGAAGTCCAAAAAGTCATTGGTCTTCGCAGAACTCATTTCAGAGCTTCCGGTTGAGTCAGGTGATCTTGTGCCCGAAGAGTCACCTATTAGAGGAGATATGTTTTTGATCACCTCGTCGGATCCCTGGTATGGAGATATACTTATCTATCTCTAGACTTTAAAGTGCTCCACTACTGCTTCTTTTGATGAGTGTCGATGCATACACCATCAGGCTAAGAATTATCTCATCCTCGATGATACATTGTATCGGAGAGGTGTAAACTGCATCCTACACTGATGTCTCACTCACGAAGAAGCGGTTATCGTGCTTAACAATTTCCATACCGGAGCTTGTGGCAGTCATTTGTCTGGGTTGGCAACAACCCAAAAGATTCTACGAGCAGGTTACTTCTGGCCGACACTTATCAAGGTTTGTATCAAATTAGTCAAGAAGTGCCATCCGTGCCAAATCTTCTCTCGAAAGATGAGGGCACATCCCGCTCCCATGTTTCCTGTCATCACAGTTGGTCCCTTCACTAAGTGGGGGATTGATTACACTACATGCAACCCTCCTTCAAAAAGGGGGCACCACTATATAATTGTAGCTGTAGACTACTTCACAAAGTGGGTTGAATCTATGCCAACGTTTAAATACGATGGAGAGACTGCAACTCTGTTTTTATTCAATCAGATAATAGCAAGGTTCGGCGTCCCAAGAGAGATTGTCACTGACCATGGAAGTCACTTTCATAACCGGATGATGACCGAGTTAACGTCAAAGCTTGGGTTATGGCAGGAACATTCCTCACCCTACTACCCCGAAGCAAATGGGCAGGTGTAAGCTATAAACAAAACTTTTAAGACCATTCTACAACAAACTATCAACTCAACCAAGTCAAATTGGCATTTGATGTTATACTTGACATTATGGGCTTACCAAACATTTGTTAAGACTGCAACCAATTTCTCACATTTTCAACTCATTTATGGGCTGGAGGCAGTCTTGCCCATCAAATGTCAGATATCGTCTCTAAAATTAGCAGTACAATTACTGCCAAACACTTCTCCACTTGAAGAACGATTAGTATACCTTGAGCAGCTCAATGAGCAACGTCGTGATGCATCCCTGGCCAACGAGGCTCACAAACATAAGGTCAAGTGTTAGTATGATAGGTTCGTTCATCCTTGGATTTTCTCTGAAGGCGACCTTGTCCTGGTCTATGACCAAGATAAGGACCCCCTGGGAGCAAGAAAATTCAAACCCATGTGGTTCAGACCTTTCATCATAAAAGAGATTTTAAAAAAGGGCGCTTATTGTCTGGTTGATTTTGAAGGGAATGCTTTGGTAGATCCTAGAAATGGGCTCTACCTCAAGAAGTGTTACTCATAGGCAGGTCACTGTGGGTAACTTTTTGTAACATATGTATAGTCTTTGTACTATTAATTTTTAGTTTCTTTTAGTGTTATGGATGTGTCGTTAATGTTATCTTTCGTCACTATGGCAGATGTCAAGTGATGCCGAGGTGTTCGTTGGGTATGCAGATGGTGCTAGTCAGCACACTCGGAGGCTTGCCTCCGCAGCTTGGGTAATCTTTACACCTCAAGGCCAGTTATTATCTTTCGGAGGTATATGCTTAGGTGACACCACAAATAATGTCGCCGAGTATAGTGCATTTATTGAGTTGCTTCATGACACTTTGTCATTGGGTATCTCTCATCTCCGGGTCTATCTCGACGCTCAATTGGTTGTGTCTCAGTTAAATAGAGTATACCGGGTTCATGATCCAACTTTACACCGACGATTCCTTAGGGTACGTCTCTTAGAATGAAACTTTGATTATATTACATATTTTCATGTTCCTAGGTGATTAAACCAAGTTACAGATACTCTAGCTAATCAAATTTTAGATTGGCATCTTGCACACATATGAAATAAAATTCACGTAAACATGTAAATACATTTTTGCACACATGATCCATAAGACACAAAAGACCAAAAAAACCATATATAATATCATAAAGTAACCAGAGAACATAGATGGATGCACACGCCTCAAAAATATAACCGATAATGAGTCATAGGGCTTATGTCCTCAAAAAATATACAAGTAGTGCTCGCGGCTTGTCAAAATGTCTAGCTAAAGTCAGGTCCTGTGGGCCCTATTATACTGATCCATAGCATTGGCTAAACGCCGAAATAACTAGAGCCATGTTCGTGGTACCCCCACTACATGAGGCTGCATAGATGGTGGCAGGTCCTCAATATTTGCCATCGGGATCGTGCGAGTGAGCGCAGTAAAGTTACGCTCGACTCGTCTCAATACCCTCTCAGCCTTTCCAGCTGGAAGATCTCTTGCTACTGCTGGTCCCCCTGCGGCGACAGGTGCGGCCCCTGGCCGAGGATGACACATGTTCCTCGCATAGTCAACGGGTCTCACTGGTCCCACATCTACACACAATGAACACATATCCATCAAATAATCTGGCATAACAAAAACAAATGATATATATAACAAAACAACATAAAAATTACATATGTTTAAAACACAAAAAACTACAAAGGTGGAGACTTACCCATCTCCCCTCGCTCCTCACTAGGAGGTACGAGTATCTCAGGGTCTCTCAAAAAATCGATCTCGGCATAGGGGTAATCCTCTATAACCAGGATCTGTCGTGACAGCCACGCAAAGAAGTCATCATCGAAGGACTCATTGGTCCTTTCGCCACCCTGTCGCGGCAGTAATACTGCCCATCTACACACAACATGTAGGGAGGTATGATGTCCTCGTACCACTACTCGAGGACTAAAACTTGGAACTCTCTCAAAAAATAACGAACACATAATGGTTTCCAACTCGAAGTTCCTATGTGTCTGCAAATGACAATCTGATAGCTGTCTTTTCATACACTCAAGAAATTTGGTACTCCAATCAAACACTTGTGCATTTAAGCACTAGACTGCACAATTCATCTGTGCACGGGATGCCTGATGTAGCGCCGCATAACTAGTAATTCACCCAATAAGAAATACTATCGCCTATAGTGATAAGTTAGTGATCTTGGTTATGGACACTTGCGTGCTCGAGCGGTCTGTATCATCCACACAATATAGACCTATCAATTTCGCTATGTTATGCAGCCCCAAAGGAAAAGTCTGGAAGTTTACTGGTTCCCCTCTCCTGGAGAGGCCAGTCAAAAAGTAAATGTCCTCGACCGTGGGCACCAGTGACTGCCCCTCTAACATGAATGCCTCTACATCCAGATGCTAGTAGTCAACCAAGGCATTCAATAGCCTAGGTTGTACCCGCATGAAAGGACATAGAAAAAACTTGAGTAACCCACATTGCATCAAAGTAGCCACAACATTGGGGTCTTCCTCGACCAACTCATTCACCTCTTCATGCTCTCTTTCTCTCCAATGGACATACATCCTACAAAACACCAAGGTTGAGGAGGGTTAACCCTTGCCTTTTATGCCTTTTTAATTCCATAAGGGGGTCCACGTGTGCTGTACTGGTGACAGTCGTGTGTACACGCGGCCTGTCTAGAGACAACCCACGTGGACCTAGGGATGACATTTTAAAGGTCGATGCCCCCCTAAAAAATGAAACACAATACAAAAATAAAGACTTAAAATGCAAGATAAGGGAGTTTGTACTTACTTGGTCCAGACATAAGTTCGTTTCATCCACTGTATCTCTCAGAATCACTGATTTTGAAAAAGGGGGTCTTTTGGCTCCAAAGTCAATTTCCAAATCAACAATGGTGATAATGAGCTGCCAGCGTCTATTTATATAATTTTTGGCCTCTTTTTGTCACTTTTTTGGCCTCCCTTATCATCTTCTTGATACCCAAAAATTTTTTTTAGAGTGATTCAAGAGTTGCATAGGAGGGTTTTGATCGGATATTGGGACATTTTTTTGGAGTTTTGAGTAATTTTCGACGGTCCGTGAATTTTTTTTTTTTTCGAAGATCAACTTGAGCATATAGGTTAGGCTTCTACCTTGACTTTTGTACCTTGTTGTCTTTTTCCTTTGCCATAAGATCGATCCCATCAGGTTGTGACATGGAACCATCATAGCTGCTTTAGAAGTGTCACAACTTGGTGGTAGAGCTTACTAGAACATGGATGCCCTAGGTAGATCCTGGTTGCATTATGGTATCTATGCTGTCTCTAAAACACTGTAGGCTCGCGAGTCCTTGTAGTTTTTCATGAATACGAGTTTGAGCCTCATTTGCATGATTCTTCTTCACTCTTGACCTCACCCTCATAACTCCCAAAAAATAATAGGTCTTCTTTTAAGCCCTTTTCAGACCCTATAAACATGAAAAGATTGTCGAGCGATCTTGTGGCCTTTCATGCTCGTTAAACTGAAATTTGAAGTCACATCTGTCCGGCGGTAGTTTACCCCTTTTTCGGTCGAGACGGTCAATTGTACGAACAAAGGTATACTCTATGGAACTTCAGTTCTCTAGAAGAGTACTCTCAGGTATAATTTTATCCCTTTTTCAGGCCTGAGGGACTAAACTTACGAAGAAGGAACCCCCACGGAGTCTATAGTTAAGCTCTTTTCAGACTCCCTAAAAGTGAAAAGATCGTTGAGTGACCTTATTCTTTCATACTCGTTAAACTGGTCCAAAATAATATTCTTGACAGAGTCCATAGTTAATATTTTTTCAGACTCCTTAAAAATGAAAAAATGGCCAAGTGATCTTGTCCTTATCACACTCGTTAAAATGGTTTTGAATAGACGTCTTGTCGGTGCTAGTTTACCCCTTTTTCGAACCGACTAGACTATATTTGAAAAAGGTACCTCAATGGCGTCTCCTTTTATGATTTTTCAGACTCTCTGAATATGAAAAACCACCAATCTTACCTTCTCTGGGATCGTTAAACTTACATCGAAGGACGTTACCATTGTGTGTTTTGTTAACCGCATTTGCATACCTTATACGCCAACCTTGTAGCACTTTGCTTCTGCGTCTTAACACCCTTGGCCCCCGAAGGATTTTTCCCAAGTATCATTATTTTGAACATCAGTCTTGTCCTTGTGCCTTGAGGTTGTATGTTTTTCACACTCGTTCCTCCATTGTATCGTAACATTCCTTTATTCTTTTTTCCAAAATTATTGAAAAGGACAAAAAAATCAAATATACCCCAAAAAGAGGAACGAAAAAGTATTTTCTTTATTAGCAGCATAATGAGTCTCCCTTAGATAAAGCACATCTGTCCGTTTGTTCGTCAAGCTTTGGGATGTAGTACAACCTTAGGAAGCTGTTCTCGCTACATAGAGTTGTGTTCTCCTCCATTTGGTTATTCTTCCAAACATATGGAGAGTTTGCATTGCCTCCTGCTTCGTAAAATTATGATTAATTCCATGCTTCCTAAGTCTCATTATTTGTCGTGCTGTTGTCCAAGGGAAGTTTCTACCAAGCCTGAGTCGACCCCTTTGCAATTTGTCTCTTTCCCTCATACCCGACCATCCTGAATGTCCAATCAAGTCCTTGTTCAAAATCAATGAAGCCTTCAGTCTGATCATCAAGATTATCTAGTCCATGATCGACGAGCTGTTGAAGACCTCTGGGTAGTGAAGTAGTACACTCATATTAGACTCCTATGTTGAGTTTTGAAGATTTTGAAGTTGTTGCTCGAGCTTTGAAGATCTCATCTCCAGCCATCAGGCCGTATCAGCTTCTAGAAGATGGATACTCTATCTGTATATCTTTTTGATTTCGAGATGTAGCTCCGCTGTGTATCGTTTGTGGCTACACTTTATATAGTTATTTGACATGGATCTATAGTGTATTTGATTGGTAGCCATGATTGTATTTTATCCCGAGCATGGGTATGCCCGCCTCAGTGAGACATTTGTTATTTTGCAGACGACGCCTCCTGGTTCCTGGTCCCTGGGCTCACTTTTTCGGCACATCAGTAAAGATTGGTAATGTATTTCGGCCATCAGATGATCTTCTGACCTCACACATTAGGGGGCATCTGTTATAACCCTAATTTGCACCATACATGCTTACCTGGCATAAGGCCATCTCAGATCCCTTCTTTGCCAAAGCACTGTTGAACAACTCTTTAAAAAACCTCTTTTATAAGGTCCCATGCACCCTACTCCATTACTGCATGCGTGTACATGCTAGATGACCTAAAACAACCCGCGTGGACCAACAAAAGCACGAAAAAATAAAATTTGCCGACGAAACACACAACTTTGGGTGAGTTAACTGAAACTCCTGACCATGCATGGCCGAGGGTTCGTCCAAATACCTAGCTTCTTCTAGCCTATAAAAGAAGGGCTAGGGGTCCCATTTGGAGGAGGAGAAAATAAAGTAAAGAAACTCTGCCCAATTGCATATTCCCATTGTCCCAACCCTTTAGCCATCCTTGTGAAAAAAGAGATACAAAGGAAAGAAGTTGGAGGACATTTATAGAGGAGCCCAGGATTAGGATTCGCGGAGCAGTGGCCGGTATCAACATTGTAAGTTGATTCATTAAAGTTAATAATAAAGAAATGATTTTCCCATCCCACTATATGAGTTCTTCATAGTTCAATAAATGTATGCTTGAATCTCTAACCCATTAGTCTATAGGTAAAATGCATGTATAGTTTGTTGCTTGTTTTGTGCGCAGGTCAATCTTGAGAGGATAACTGCCAACAAGCGATCAAGCGTGAAGGGGGATCAACATCGAACATCCGGAACAAGGTATGTCGGTCTAACCATGTATTTGCTGAAAAGGAATGGGGTTTAAGTCTGGGGACGAAGCTAGAAAGTAGATTTCTTTTGGTCATATCTGCATGCATAAGATAACCCTATTTGCTAGTCCGTAAGGGGATTTCCCTCACAACATCTTTGTCTTATGGTTTTCATTTGTTCTTCCATTTATTGGATCACTTCTGGTCCCACCAGGAACCTATCCTCAAGACGATCCAAACTCAAAGGCGTCCGAAATGGTCGCCCGTAAAGAAACTCGAAGGGCGCCATCTTAATGGTGCTTTGATAACTGTTTTTATATCCAAATTATACCAGTGGCAAGAATTTTCCCAATGCTTCTGTTTGTCCATCATGTACATACACAACATATCCTCCAAGATTTGTTTTTTTCTTTCAGTCTGCCCGTCTATCTCCGGATGATATGCGGTACTAAAGTTAAGTTGGGTTCCCAAGGCCTCTTGGAAACTAGTCCAAAATTGTCCTGTAAACACCGATCCTCTATCGGATATAATCCTCTTAGGCACACCATGCAACCTCACAATATCACTGATGAAAACTCTAGCTATGTTAGGTGCCTGATATGTCGTACGCATAGGAATAAAATGAGCACTCTTCATCAGAGTGTCGACTACCACAAAAATCAAGTTGTGTCTCCTTTCCGTCAATGGAAATCCAACAATGAAATCCATTGAAATGACCTCCCATTTCAATTCCGAAATAGTATGTGGTTGTAGTAATATTCTGGATGTCTATGGTCAGCCATCACCTGCTGACATTCTAGACATCTTTCCATGTAGTTGACTATGTCTTCCTTCATTCCTTCCCAGAAGAATAAGTGTTGTGTCCTTTTCGTCACTCCAATGAGAAAAATAAGGGCACTTGCAAGTCTTTTTTGGCCTGCTAGACATGACAGAGGTTAGTGTATGAATCAAATGACTCAATCGCATGAAATAAACAAACAACTAAGATAAAAACAATTAAATAAATAACTAATTAAATGAAACTAAAATGCATGAGGAAACTTGAACCAAAAATCAATCAAATGACCAATAATCATGCCACCAATTGATAAATTGTATTAGTGGGAAAACAAAATATAAAGGAGGACTTGTGGATCCCCTCTTCCTCCTAGGGAGTGCTCTTGAATCCCCTATGTGATATCTCTTCTTAGAAATGGAAAACTAGAAAGTAAATGGTGAATAAATCCAAGCTTATTCCCTCAATAGGTGAGGTAAATAGATTAATGAGATGTTGCTAGTATGCTCCTTAAATAAAAAGAGGTTTGTTGAAGGATAATAGAGGCAACATAACAATACACTGAGATTCTTGAATTCATAGTGCACCCATGGACTCTTTTTATAGAAAATATTTGAGGCATTATCCAACCGGTCTTTAGTGTGAGCAAGGGGACCTTTAGGGGACCCTTGGGTCTTTGACCAAGCCCCCATGCAAATTCATCTTGGATTTGAGGGTCAAATCGAATTGGTAGCTGAACCAGAAGTGGGTGAGGGGCCGACAAGAACCATAAATGCGCTATTCACAGGAGTGCACAAGTTTTATCATACACAGTCGCGCATCAGGCACATGTGCACTCTTTTGGATTCTTTGGCCTATGCACGTGTGCGCGCTTCCTATAGTGTTTCTGTACATGTCAATTTTATAACCAGTTGTATATTTTATGCCTTTTAGAGATGCATTTTTGGGGCTGCAGGTGAACTAATAGGTATTTGGAGATGCTATATTCCTGTAACCATTTGCGAATGAAATTTCAGTGATAACAGATGCTCCCTGATGTGTGAGGTTAGGAGCATATGTATAGCCGAAATACATCAATGTTTCTTATAATAAGAGTACCATTGTAAGAAAGAGTGTTGAGAGGAATTTCAAGATCGACCTGTTGGAGGGAGAGGGGAAACTGTGGGACCGAACCTTTCTCTAGGTATGAAAATAAAGTCTATATACAAACGAGGCAGGAATGCCCCATGCTTGTGTCATGTAACTCAAATATGTAAGAGAATAACTGAAGCTGTATGATGACGTAGATAACTGCAACGCCCTCTAGGGCGGTTTGATAATGGTAGATGACAATTCTTATGGTGAACATGCTCTGAAAAGAGGTGATGACACCTGTAAGAAGTGTATATGACTCATAGGAATTGATGGTCCAACTGTTCGACAACATAGGTATTCCAACAGAGGACGAAAACCTTCAGTAACCACTCACATAACCAGATCAAAGATCAACACACCAATGTTTTCATGTGGTAAAACCTCTACGGGGAAACATCCATGACCCCAACCAACGCGGCCACTTGGAGCAATTTATTAATGAAAAGAAAAAGATTACAAAGATATTTTACAAGAGAGTTTCTCACAATCGATCATTCGGAAAATGACCCTCCATGCTCTTTAAATAGAGATCATGGACCAATCGGGTGTTAAGACACAGATCAATGGAAGTTAAGATTGAAGAGAGTATGAATTGTCGAATCACTCTATGTTGGGAACATATCGTGACCGTAAGATTTCCTAACTACAAATGCATACTAATGAATAATAAAAAAACACACTAAGAAACACACTTTTACCTAACGACACATTAGACCAAGTAGATCTTAACTAACTCCTAAGTGTCTAAATATCCTAACATCCCCCCTTAAGAACAACTTGGGATATGATTGAATCATTTACAATAATGACACAATAGGAGAACGAAGGAGGCATTAGAGCCTATCCCCCCTTAATGAAAACTTCCTGAACTCCTAACATAGATCGAAGTTTGGAGAACTTCGCTTCTGTAAGAGACTTTGTGAAAATGTCTACAACTTGATCTTCTGTAGGGAAAAAGAGCACTTCAATAACTTGATCATGAATGAGTTTTCTGATGAAGTGCATGTGTAGCTTGATGTGCTTGCTGCGTTGATGTTGAACTGGGTTTTTGTCAAGCTTGATGGAACTTTGATTTTCGCACCAAAGGCTGGTCGGATGCTGCTGCTCGAATCCAAAATCTGAAAGGATCTGTCAAAGCCACAAGGCTTCCTGAATTGCATTTACTGCTGATCGATACTTTGCTTCTGCTGAGGAAAGTGCAATGGTATGTTGTTTCTTACAGACCCAAGTAACAGGTCCTAAACCAAGGCTGAAAACATAACCTATAGTAGACTTCCGATCATCAGGGTCACCGTCTCAATCTGAATCATTGAAACCAACCAATAAAGGAGTCCCCCCTGAACTGTAATGTATCCCAAATTGAACTGTACCACAGACATAGCGAAGTATCCTTTTAGCCTCTTTCCAATGGATTTCATGGGGTGTTTGCATATACCGGGAAACAATACCATAAACAAAGGAAAGATCAGGATGGGTATGAGTCAAGTATAAGAGGCTACCAAATAACTGACAGTACAGGGTGGCATCAACTTCAGGAGAAGTACAAGTGGCAGTAAGCTTGACTCTAGACTAGAAGGGAGAAGGGGTTGGTTTACAATCATTCATGTGAAAGTGATGAATAAGGTCACAAGCATACTTAGATTGAGAAATAAAAATTCCTTCATTGGTTTGCAAAACTTGGAGGCCAAGGAAATAGTGCAAAAATTCTAAGTCGGCCATTTCAAATTTATTCTTAAGGTTGGTTTTCACATGGTTTAAAATTTTTGGGTCACTACCAGTAAGGATAAGGTCATCAACATAAAGGACAAGTATTATGAGATGTTTTACTACTTGGTATAGACATTAGGATCATAATGGAATCTAGAGAATCCAGTGGCAATAAGAAAGATGTCCATTTTGGCATACCAAGCTCAGGGAGCTTGCTTGAGACCATAAAGAGATTTCTTGAGGCGAAAAACAAGGCTAGAGTCATTCTGCACATATCCAAGAGGTTGTTCCATGTATATTTCTTCTTTCAAATCACCATGCAAAAAGGCATATTTAACATCCATCTGATGGACCTCCCATTCATGTGAGGCGACAAGATCAAGAACAAGGAGGATGGAATTCATTTTGGCTACATGGGCAAAGGTTTCATTATAGTCAATTCCTTCAACTTCGGAAAATCCTTTGGCAACCAACCGAGCCTTGTGTCTTTCAACACTTCCATATGATGCATACTTAGTTCTATAGACCCATTTACATCTGACAAGTTTTCTTCCTTTTGGAAGAGGTACAAGATCCCAAGTATTGTTTTCCATTAAAGAACGATACTCTTCTTTCATTGCCGTATCCCAATCTGGATGACCTGAAGCTTCTGCAAATGTCTCTGGATCATGATTCTCTGAAACTTGAGCCAGACAATAAGAGGCTTGCTGGAACTATGAACGTGTTTGACGTTGATATGAAGGATCACCGACAAGATCACTAGCTGCTTCTCATGTTGAACAGACCCATCTAGGAAACAGTGGAACTGGTGCTTGTTCAGGTTCAAAGGACTCATATGAAGGAATGTCAGTAGGTGGAGGTGGGTTATCATCCTCACTTTCATCATCTAAAGAAGAAACCAGAATAGGAATAGAAGAAGGCACAAAATCCGAAGATGGCTCGCAGGCCGAAGAAGGCACAACCACCGAATTAGGCTCGCAGGCCAAGAGATTTTCATCAAATTTAACATCTCTTCTAAGAATAATTTCATTACAATGTGGTTGAATAAGTCTATAACCTTTAACATCTTCAGAATAACCAACAAATATACACTTCTCACTTTTAGGCTGAAATGCTTTCCTTTTCTCATTAGGAATGTGAGCCCATGCTATACTGCCAAATACACGAAAGTGACTTACATCTAGTTTAATTTTAGTCCAAGCTTCTTCTGGTGTTATATTTTTAAGAGCCTTTAGGGGATTGCGATTGTTGGTCCCTGGTTTTGACCATGATCTTTGCCTATATTATATACCACAGACCTCCATTTATATGCCAGTACCACCCTTTTGACCTCATTTTGACATACTTAGCAGCTCCCTACCATTCAAAGGTGTCACCCAAGGTATCTTTGCATTTCAAAACTATTTTTATGCACTTTAATGCTTTAAATTGATAATGTGACTAATATCACTTGGGTTAGGTACCACTGCTATTTTTGGAACAGGATGCCGGTACCAGGTACCAACTCGCACCCGTGGAGGTACCAGTGGAGCCGTTCGAGAGCTGTGCATTATGGTGTGCGTTATGGTTCGAATGAAGGACATAAAGGTTCACATGCCAGCTGGAGTTATCGCCACAGAGCACTCGAGAGCATAATGGTAAACCTGGATCAACTACTCTTCACCATTCACACTTCGTGACACTACGTGTCACGAAGATGTGATATACGTTTTAACTGATTCCACGACTACCCTCGGATCAGGGATCCGTTTGTTTTAGGCATCTTTGTTATTCGACTGTTATGAACCATGAGAC
>SNQJ01S0198210.1:0-17204 GCA_010110895.2 Picea sitchensis
AGGAATAGATCCATTTCAGAGTATCTCATTAAATGGAGGAAACTACCGGCTGAAGATTCCACTTGGGAAGATGAGTATTTTATACAGAAGCATCCAGAGTTACTCAAGCATTGTAGACAACACTTGTATCAAGGGGAGGGGAATGTTAAGCCCTAATATTGTCTCATTACCCCTTAATTGGGGCATATTACATTAGTAATGTTATTTTATTTATGTCGGCTTTAATCCATTAGTTGTAATTATACCTCCTAGTCTCCTATAGATACCAAGGAGACATTTTCATTTGGAATCATCTTGTACTTGAACATTTATGTGGGGTAAAAGGAGGTTTCCCCCTCAAAGAGGCTTATTATCTGAAATTCTCTCTTTTTCAACGCGTTGAGTACTTATTCTGAGGTTTTTCTATGCTATATTGATATTTGGTTCTTAACATGATGACAATGATGATGACGATGATGAAGACAATGATGATAATGATATGATGATGATCATGACCATGGAAATGACAATGAAGATGATGACAATGGTGATGATGATGGCGATGATGGTAATGATGATGATAACGACGACGAAGATGATGAAGACAATGACAAAGATGATGATGACCATGACAATGATGAAGTGATGATGATGATGATGGCGTTGACATGGGTAGGATGATGATGATGATTACCATGGCGATGAAAATGATGATGGTAGTGTCCATGATGATGAAGTTGATGACAATGATGATGATGGCGACAATGAAGATGATTATGAAATGATGATGTGATGATGATCTGACGGCAGCCGATGATAGCCGATGACGGCGATGATGATAATGATGATGATAGCGACGGCGGCGGCTGATGACGATGACAATTGATGATGATGATCAATGAATATTACGATGATGATGTGATGATGATAATATTGTGGTATTGAATAGCGATGATGATGACAACTCTGTGAGGCGATGATGATGATGATGAAGACCATGACAGCGGCGGTGATAGTGGTAGTAGTTATGATGATGGCTGATGATGATGATAGCGATGGCGATGATGATGATGATGATGATGATGGCGATGATGATATGATGTTGTTGTTATTTGTTGTTGTTGATGATGATGAAAGTAATTAATGACGATGATGATGACAATGAAAATAGCCGATGGCGATGGCGACAAGATGATGATGATGACAATGACCAGCCGATGATGAAGATGATCATGATCATGATCATGGCCGATGGAAAAAGGAACAATGATAGGATAAAATTTGGTAGTAGTAATATTGATGGCAATGATGATGGCGATGGCTGATGTGATGATGAAGAGTTAGGATGCCAAAATGTTGATTATCTTGACCAATACAAGCTAATGTGAGTAGCGGTAAAATTATGATGATGGCGATGATGGCGGTGACAATGATTACTGTAATGACAATGAAAATGATGAAATGACCATGATGATGATGATGGGGAGTACAGGATTCCAACAATCTTGAATATTGGTGGTGAAAATGACAATGAGGAAAATGATCATGATGATGAAGATGATCATGATTATGATCATGACGATAACGATGAAGATTATGATGATGACTATGATGTCGATGAAAATGACAATAATGATGACAATGATGATGGCGATTATTATTGTTGAGGGTAGGACACCAACAATGTTGATATTGATGAAGTTGTGACAATGAAAATGTGGTATGTTGAAAATAATGGCCGTCAAAGGCGGCGATGATGATGAAAATAATATGGCGATGATGATGAAAACGCGATTAAAATATGATGATGATGATGGCAAACAATGATGATGATGATTAAAAATACGATGAAAATGATGATGACAAAAATGATGATGATGATCATGAGGATGATGATGGGGATAATGATCACAATGATGATATAGATTTGATCCACAGCAGTAATGTAGGGATGATTATGATTATGACAATGGCGATGGCGATGATGATGATGATGATGAATGTGTTAGCTACTTGCATGTGGATTGTAAGACCAAAGGTTCAGTTTATATATGATAAAAAACCCACTAAAACCATCCCTTTCGGCGTCACTTGCTTGCATAGATGAAGTCTCACGAGGGGTATCTATTGGAATGCGAGAACCGGACTTCTATATTAGTAAGGAATGGGAGAGAAAACAATGGAGTTCATTATTCCTTATTATATTGTGCATCGCGCAACTTTGTTCTATGTAGTTATTAACTTACTCATGATTTAGATTCCTATACTCAACATATTCCATGTTACCACATAGGTTTGTTAATGTCACAACCATGAACATTGCACCATATTTAACTATACTGTGAATCTATTATACAATGCATGAAAATAGTATTCATGATGAAACATAGAAATACATACAACACAAGATTCTATAACATCTCTCTAACATTCCTTTATTCATTCTTCTCATCCATCAACTGCTACATTCAAGAACTCTTGAACTCAGTATTGAACAAAACGTAACAGATTATGACATAAAATAACCTAACATAGCATGGCAGACCCTAATCTCCCAACTTTTATTTACATATTAATTTATACAAAATTCTAGGGCTAAAAACCCTAATCAGTTCATCCCAAAAATATCCGCTTTACATGGTCAACTCATTTAAATGGTTGTTCGATGAATTTCTTCTGCTTTCCATCTGCATGTTGCTTTTAGTTGTTCTTCTATTTCTAGAATGTTGGGTTGTCATTCTCCTGTTATGATTTATTTCCTTGCTTTGTTCTTCTGGATTTATTCTTCAAGTTGCATGGCGTCTTCTTTTTGCGCATTTTCCTCCTTCTGCACACTTTCATGTTGGATGCGCCTCAGTTGCACACTCTCTATCTTTTCTTCTTCTTCCACACACTTTTCCTATACTTAGGATCTTTTCTCAAAACTGTATTAATACTGAAAAATTGTTTCCAAAGCTACCTATCCAACATAGACTAATACTCGTGTGGCTCATCTGAGCCACTCGAGGCTTGTTTAGGTGCTCTTCCATGCCAAAGGAAGTTTTTGAGAGGCATCCTTTGCTACCTCCATCTTTTTGATGATTGCGGCCTCTATTGCTACTATATCCTTTTCTACCTGTGTGGTCAAGTTTATAAGTTTATCCTATGCTTCAATTGTTTCTTTATTGACCTTACGCTACATCACATCTAATTCTCTAATTACTCTCCCTTACTCTGCTTGCAGTGGTCTTAGTCTTTGTTGAAGAATATTTTGTTGATCTCTCATCCTCTCCACTTCTACCTGTGCCTATTGTTGAGCCAAAATGGATGACATACACTCCATTGGTGGTAGTGTAGCCTCCCTTTCTTCTACCTGCTACACCCATTCTTGTGCTTCTCTTAGCTTGGCCTCTACTTCATTTACGGGTATTCTATCAACTCTTTCCTGGCTGTGCATTCTCCTCACAAAATTTTGTGCATTCACCCTCTATATTCTTAATGTTTGCAAGTATTATGGTTTTCGTTCTCTCTCTTCCTTCACACACCTCTAGTGGCGATACTGGAATGATCTGTAGCTTAAATTATTCTATTTGTAATTAGAACCCCTTAATGACTTCATTGATCGTTTACACTTCTTCCTCCATAGTCGCTTCAACTACTAGTGTAACTTATGGTAATTTCCTTGTATAACTTTTGGGTTGTTTCTTCAGTCTTCTATGCCATGCTTTCAACCTTGTCCTTTTCCTTTAATGCTTTCTTGGATTTCTCCTCAACCTCGTATTTATTCTTCATAACCTCTTCTACTCTTCCTTCAACTTTCCTCTTTCGTTGAAGTGTTGTCTGATATTTCTCCTGTAACTGGGATCTTTTGTCCCTTATTCTTTCCAACTCTATGTGCTCTTCCTCTCCTTTGTTTATGATTTCTTGCACCAGTCCTACTTTCAATTCATGTAATATGTGCAATCATTGCAGTATCAATTGATATTAGAGTTGAGCGATGTGTCCCCCCATGAAAACAAATTAATAATACCTTCACACATACATTTATTTATGTACTTTGCCCAAAATGCGAGATGTCAAATAGGTTTAATATTCCTTCCTTTTGCAACCATGAAACCCACTCCTATGGTTCGATCAGGATTTCTCCTATTTCTGGGATGCTCCTAGTGTGAAATTACTGATCCATGGCCAATTTAGAGATTTTTTTGTTCATATCTTTGATATCATGGTCCATAAACTTGAGGTTGGAAATATTCTTGAGCATATTTTCATCACTACTTACACTAACTAGAAATGGTGCTACCATCACTGGGTACTTTCCATTGGCTGGTACATTTATCGTTGGCGTGTCATACATCCTTGGTGGTAAGTAGTCTTTGTGGAAACCTGTCGGTGGCACTGAAGCCGAAGCTCTGGCTACCTCCTCGACCTCTGGTGATACTTATTTTTGTTTCACTTGTTTTCTCATTGTTGTAGACATTCCTCCAACTCTTGGTGGTGCCATTCATTTCCAGTGGTGGGTTCCTAGACTTAGTTCTATGTTTCTTCGCGGGTCATTGTAGCTCATCTCTGGTAGCTCAACTTTGTTCTCCAATTCGCTATGGTTTGCTCTGTTCACTCCCACTCGCATGCAACAATGACTTACACTAAATGACTTCGGATATTTTTGTGCTACGTTCCAATTTGCACATCTCATCTTACCTTAACTTCCTTGTCAATCCACTATGGTTGATGAGTTGTTAACTAAATGCTCTTTTATTACCAAATCCATCATATGATTTTTCCCCTTAATGCTGTCGATCTTTCATGATTTCTGGTGGATTTTATCATTTAATACTTATACAATACTTTTATGACCTATCATCCCTACTTCATAATCGTTGTTTCCATTCTTTAATGCTTTTAACAGTCTTGTCATTTCCAAACTATGCAACGGTTCTTTGCTTTTTATATAGCAATAAGCTACATCCTGTCTCTCTTAAATTGGTGAAGTGTTATTCTAATGTGTGATGACCATTCCTTAGGAAGTTCTTATTCCTTGTTCTCAAATGCTCTTTTTTTTCTTTTCTTATATCTACTTTTATTTGGTTTTCTTCCATTTTTCTACTTTTATTTGGTTTTCTTGTCTTTCTTACTACTATGAATTTTAATACTATATTACATGGCCGTTACAGTGCAATGGAAGTGCGAGGTTGTCGGTCATCTATAGAGTTTGACCCGATTTCCATTCCACCATTCCTTCAAACGCCAGCCATTCAAAGGTTCCAATTTGCACAACACTTGTCTGGATTACTTGTCGAGATCACATAAAGGTCCTAACTAGTGCATTCTAAAATTTCCTGGATGTTTATAGAATTTTTTTCATACATTAGTACTAGATCTCCTACTTGAAATTTATTTTGTTTAATGTGTCGATGATGTCAAGCCTTCTCTCTGTATTTTTGAACCTATTGATGGAATCCTACAAAAATCCTCAACAAATTGTACTAGTTGTGCTAATATTTCCTCTATTGCCCTAGTGTCCGATAGTTTTGTGATTGTTGCAATGCACATGCAAGGTAGAATAAAATCCATTGGCATTATTGCTTCTTGCCCATAGACCAACCCTAAAAGGTGTTTTTCTTGTCAACTTATTACTTGTGGTCCTATAAACCCTTAATACTGTAGGAAGTCTTAAGTCTCAACCATCTCTCCTTACGTTTTAAAATCTTTGTCAAGGAATTCTCCAAGATCTAATTAAAATATTCCATGGTTCCATTGGTCTGAGGGTGGTATGGGGTAGTCTTTTGGTGGTGAATTTGGAACTCCTCGATCAATGCAATTGTCTTGCTTGGAAAGTGTGTACCTTGATCACTAAATAATATGTTGAAGACATCCAAACCTTGTGATTACATTCTCAAGAAGAACCCATGAAATAGTATCCATAGTGCAATCTCTGAATGGGGCTACTTCTACTCACCTTGTCAAATGTCATGCATGTAATGATGTATCTCACCCCTGATCTTCTTAATTGTGGGTTCATTGGCCCCACAAAGTCTATGACCCATTTCTCAAATACTTACAATGTTAACAGCGTAATGGATTCAAAGGGAATTCCATCCCCTCCTAGACAGCTTTCCCACTCTTTGGCATACATCACATGATTGGCATTACTCCTTTGCATCTTTGTGAAGTGTAGGTCACCAAAGACCTACACACACAATCTTGTATTTTCTACCCCATAATGTCCTCCAACAATTCCATCATATGCTTCTTCAAGTATCATCGACCTTTCATGATCCATTACACAATGTCTCAGTATTCCATATGCACCCATATTGTATAAATTCCACGCAATCAATGATAATCACATTGCTTTTCACTACCAGTTGTTTCTTTTATGCTACATTCATCTCGTATGGAGCCATGCATGTGCTTAAAAATTATATGATGTTAAGTAATCATCCACCATCCTTACATAAAATAACTGCACAACTGGGAAGTTGTCATCTAAATTACCTGCATATTCTCGACATTATGTGTGATAAATGTTACGGTTCTATATTGACTTCTGGTTCACTACAAACTCTCAAAGTCATGCCTTAGAATAATAATAGCCACTTGCATATTTTCACCCAAGCGGGTTTATTAAATTATTTTAATGCATAATCGTCTATATACATCTTAAATTGAGACCCCAATAAATAATTTCTGAATTTTTGTAGTGCATAGACCATTGCCAATCCTTCCTATTCTATGGTTGTATATTTCTTCTCTTTATAGACAACTTCCTTCTTGCAAAAAATATGGATGATCTATATCTCCTTCCCCTGGTTGGGATAGTACCGTGCCCAATGCTATGGATGATGCATCTACATGTATGTGGAATTCCTTATTCCAATTTGGAAAAATTAAAATCGACATGGTTACCAATTTATGTTTCAAGGTTCCCAACTCCTTTCAACAATCCTCATTCCATTGAAACTTTGCTTCCTTCTTTAATATATTTTCCAATGGTGATGTGATATGTGCATATACCTTGATAAATTTTCCATAATATCATGTATGAACCAATATTTCCCTCAACTTTCTGACTGATGTAAGTGGTTTCTAACTCCAGAATTACTACAATCTTATTTGGATCTACTAATAGTCCTTGTTTGCACACTACATGTCCCAACAAAATTCAGAACGGTGCGCAAAAAATGAACTTCTTCAAGTTCAAAGAAATGTAACACTTCACGCACCGATCCAACATAAGCTTGAGAAATTCTATATGATCCTTCAATAGACTGAACACTTTCCAATTATCAGAGTAGAATTCTAGGAACTTATGTATGAAGACTCTCCTTGAATGATGCAATATTATATGGAAAATACCATAGGTGTGTTCTTTAATCCAAATGGCATAAATGTACACTAATAACTCCCCCATTCCATCGCAAAAGTGGTCTTGTGTCAATCCTCGTGTGATTCTTATGATGGTACCACGAGAATCCATTTGTAAAATTAAGTTTCATGGCCTTCCTAAGTTCTCAATACCTCATCAGAGTGAATGGTGTTGGAAATGGGTCATGTAAGCATGCATCATTCAACTTCCTTAGATCTACAGTCCTTATTCCTCATGTCTTCTTGTCATGCACCACATTGGGCTAATCCATTCGTATTCTTCTACTAGTTCAATGATTCATGCATCCAACATCCTGTCTATTTCATCCTTTACCTTCTCCTTGTATCTCGGTTGGTGGGCCTACGGGTGCCTTTGGTTGCTTCTTGGTTTAATGGGATCTTCATCTAGCCCTAAGTTCTCCTTCTACCCCTTTCATTTCTGAAAATGTCATTGGGAATAAGTCTTAGTATTTGCGTACTAAATATGCAATCTTCTCAACTATATTGTCATTCTAATAATCTCCTATATGCACAAACTTTGGATTCCATGTCATCCCAATGTTTACCTTTAGTGTCTTTATAGGTTATTGTATATGCTGTGGATTCAAGCTCTGGCCCTTCTTCAACTTTTTCTCCTTCTATCTCAAATACTTGTACATTCACGGGATCCTCTTTGTCATACTCTTCCTTAGCTACGTTATAACACTCCAGTAGTTCACAGATAGTCATCTTGTCTCTATACTGGTACCACCTCCATTGCCTCTTCTTCCGATAAGATCTTTGTTCAAATTTCCTATACTGTTGCATTTATTGATGGAGATTCATGTTAAAATTTAAAGGTGTTTATGAATCTCTAAACTAGTTCTTCCCATCGCGTTGTCTCCATGCACATTTCCAATTCTAAATACCAATTCTTGAATGCGTGTCCAGTGTGTGTATAAATCTATTCATCAACTCTATTTTTGGTAGTGAACTCCATAAAGTCCCGCACTTTTCCACATGACCCATTGGATCTGTTAGTCTCTAATTTTGTCTTGGTTTAGTGAGAAACTCTTATCCTAAACCCTTCTTACCTACACTTCATTTTCTATTTCCAGTTGATTTTGATCTTTTTTTTAGTGTCTTATGGTTTTGCATTTCAGTTTTGAATAGTTTGTTTAAGTTTGAATTTGAAAGACATGGTTTTAAATGATGTGTCAATTTATATGCCTGTTTGAACTTCATAAATTCAAATTTTGCTAGGTCATTAATAGCTCTACGGGAATAAGGCTATTCCTGTAGCACCAAAATAATCATGCCTTGATGTGCGTCTGCCATCCAGATTTCGTTATGATGACCTGCGAATCATGGATTGAGAGTTCGCATATGTCCACAATAGCTTGGAATCATTTACTGAGTCAAACCATTTCATGATCGATTTCTTTATACGTCACGGGGACTCATTTTTAAATGCGCCCAATTCTCAATGATCCATTATATTATACACATCTAATTTTTGCTACTGAATTTAGGTGGGTATTAAGCTCAAAGAGCGTTATACACTAACAGATTGCGGGTGGAAAATTTGGAACCGAGGAACTACTTACGAGTGTGTTTTGATGGAACGAGAATTAGGCGGTGGATTAGGATAGAGACGAGGGGTGCTAAACTTCTTGAAGCTTATCCTCGGATGGCTCAAGGTTCAGAGATGTTGGGTGGTTTGAATTCCTTACCACTTTTCAAGGTTACGATGAGCATGTCTCCATGGAGTTTGCACTAAAATTTTATGGTCACGAGGTGGATATTGGTAAGATGATGATGTTAGTGACAGAGCATACAATTGCAAAAGATTGCAAGTTGGTGGTTGGAGGAGAAAGATGATGGAAGAAAGATCAATGGTTATAGAGTTTGTAAACCAATTCTTGATTCCAGATAAGAAAAATCTGAAATGGAGAAGGGGAGTTCCTCACAACTAAATTAGACCTGAATGGCACACTACTTTGATCATGATCCACGGGTATATTACCTATGAAGGTAGATTTTCACTGGTCTATATATACCACATTAGGATATTAATGCATTTAAATGGGTGATTACCCTTTAAAATATCCATATTTTTTTTCATTGAAAAGCTTATTGACAAAGATGTCAAAGAGAGGTAGTCACTTTCCACCAATGCTAAAACCAGTCTGTTTCATGAAGTCCTAGTGGACTTTAGTTATATGCCTTTAGAGAGGAGATTACGGAAGCCACGGAGCTGGCTCACCTGATCTTTAAACCTAACACATGGTCAATAAACAAAGAAGACAAAGGGAGAGAAAAGTACATTACAAAGCCAAAATATTTCAATTAATGAAACCCCTATCAAAGAAGAAATGCATGTTGTCAGGGTGACGAGGAATAACAGGGGTAAAATACCTAAGTTGGATCCAGAAATCAAAACGTTTTTTGAGGAAGATGTTAAAGGGGAAGAGTATTCAGATGAAGATTTTTATATTCAAACTACAATCAAGCATGAATCACCATCAAATAGTAAGAAAGGTGCGTAGTTAAAGGACAAAGGTTAAAGGTGTGTCTTCATCTCAAAAACCTAGAGGAATTCTACTAAGGTTACCAACAAGTACAAATTGAAGTCAAAGACCATGTTTAATCCATCAATCAAAGAGAAACATCATAGTTATAGAGAGCTGACTCTAAAATGATGAAGCGGTGCTCGGAAAAGGGAAAAGAACTTCATTGCTTAAGAAACCAATCATCAAAGATAAAAATAGTTCATCATCTACATGACTTTTATTAGCAGAGCTTCAACTAGATTAGCTAAAGCTAAAGAGATGGATAAAGGTATCAGTCAAACCCCTGAGAATTAACATGATTACCTTGTAATTTCCGGATGCATTATATATCGGATGTGCTTGAAGCTATAGGTGAAATGAAGTTCTGATGAAGAAAATAGCTCGAGATTAGTTTCTAAGTACCAAGTTAAATAAAAGAACCAAGAGTTGCCTTAAGCTTGAATGAGCACGCCTTTTGAAGAGATACTTTCGGGATTAGGGGTTAAAATCAAAAGCTGATAAAGAAGAAAGGATCAAGGATTTTCCGAAAATAGTGAGAGACAGTTGAAGAGAGAAAAGGCACAAATAGAACAATGGAATGCTTGTCAGCGAGAAAGGATTCAAGGTTTTAAAAGGAAGAAGAATTTCTCAAAGGGCACTCAGGGAGATAAACTTTAGGCTCTATTGGCACAATGTCATGCTTACCACAAAGCTCAAACAGAAAATGCTAAAGATTCTGCTGTGATTATATCCTAAAGGTTACATGGAGATTTGTTACAATCATGATTTTAATGTTTTCCAAGAAAAATGGCAGTGTCTACTCGTTTTTGATTAGTGAAATGCTAAGACCTCGATATTTTTGACTAAATCAAACTAATTCTATTTTTAGAATAAAATGTAATCTTTGACAAGATCATACAATATCAAGTTGTTGAGTTGTGATCTATTTTGGGATTGTAGAAGCTCTTTTTTTGAGTGAACTACCTTAGTAGATGGATACTATTTGAATCTAGTCATTAAAGCTATACTAGATGATAGGATCTGTAAGTTTCATGGATAGTTTAAATAGACAGAAGAAAGACCATGTTTGGGTTGAAAAATTGGATATCGGAGGACCTTTTGTGAAACTTATTGTAAAGGCATTTATGTTCAATTTGACACTTAATAGCAAAGGCATATGGATGGTTATAATCTCTTTTTCTAATCTATTATTTCTTTCTTCATGCTTGAATTCATTATTCAGTTCGCAATGTCTTTTTATTCTTGATTGTTAATTTATATAGTGAAAATTTTACAGTGGAAATTATTTTCAGTTTTGATATCAGGTTGATAGTCTTGTTTCTTTATGAAATTATGAGACAATAATTCTTATTGAAGTTGACAAATTGAAGGCTTCATCTTCCTTTTCTTAATTAGTTTGACCCATCTTTTTGTTTACCTATTATTCAGTCAATGGGATATGATATGTTATGATCTTGATTTTCATGTTATGTTGTAACCTTGAGCCATTTTTCAACCACCTTACTAAAAAAACCAAATCTTATAAAACCTTATAAATACTTTGCAATAACCTAATGATGCTAACCCTCTCACATTCAAGTGCAACTTTAGGAACTTCTTTGGGATCAGCTCTCCTCTATGGCTTCCCTTCATAAAAATGGCATGGACTTCAAGTTTTGCATTAATTGTCATGTTCTAAACTCCCAAAATTGTTTTTTTTATAGGATTTTGGTTGGGGATCCTATCCAAACTTCCTCCCAACATCTGGCCTAATAGGACTTAAATCCAAAAATGCGAAAAATCCATTAATATCATGCTAAAATCAACATAAAATCATATAATATAGTTAAAACCCCACTTTTGCAACATATGGTCACTTGGGAGCTGCCATATGGCCTCGGGATGTGCGCTAACTATTAAGCCCCTAGTCTTAGCTACTGCGCTGGTCGTATGCATGACCATGTGGCCAAGTGTTAGCCACCCCCACGCTCTACTTCTGCTTTTGGCGCCTAGTCATATGGAGTGACATGTGGCCACAATTAGGGATAGGACTCCACTGACTGCAATTTACCCCCAAATCCCACCAACCTTCAACTCAAATAACCAAACTTCCATATCTTTAACAAGAAACACACATAGAATAGGTGTTGGCCCGGTTGTTTCGAAGTCTTTGGTTTGATGTGGAGGTCGGGTGGTTGAATCCGTTGTAGGTGATATTTTTTTTTTGACCGAGTCGTTATTGGTAAAATCCTGGGTGCCACGTGGCACCTTGTGAGTGGGCCATGTCACCTACGGATTGGCATGTACAACCCAACAGGTTCTAATCATCTTCCGGTCGGTAATACGGTGACTTCCACATCAACATTCATATTGTCATGTCACTGCCCGGTCACCTTCCACGTGTCATCCATATGGATTCCATGTTAGAATTCCCTAAATCCATGTGTTTCTTCCGTGCGATTATGCGTGTCGCGTCCATCTGATGTTGCATGTCAATTTTTATTAGTCCACATGACCCTTGAAAATGCAAAATGGGTATTACGTGTCACCTCCCAGTGCTACCATGTGTCATGTTGGTGTCAGTCTAACGTACTGTTGATTTCATCATGATGTACTACTAACGTACTACTGACGTCATCTACCACGCTAGTTGTATGACCTTGACCATTTGACTTTGACTTTGACTTTTTTGCCTATTTGGGAAATTGATCATAACGCGATAAATTTCGCATACAACATCCATTTAGAAAAAATATATATGGTTGGAATCAGGGCAACGAGCCCAAAGAAATGGCGTTGGTTTTGTCTAATTCCAAGAAATTTTATATTACCAGGCCTTCCTGGAACCATTTTGGATCATGCCTCCCCATGAAACCTTTGGTCCTCAAGGAGGTATTAATCGATCATCAAGTCACGGGGTGACCTCCCACTTGTCCTTTGTGCTAAACTCTTTCCCTATACACGGCATTATAATCAATTACCAAAACAACCATGGCGGGGGCATGTGCTAGCCATGAATTTGTTCACATCTTCACGATCCACTACCATCCATGTAGAACAAATTAGCAATATGTTTCTCAGAAATATGGTTGCAAATGAACTAATATGTTTGATGTGATTGCATGACATTAACTTATCTTGAGCAAAGTATGATTGAACTTTCATTCTATAATCATCTCATGTTCATGCTTAAGATCAAGTGCTTTACTTGGAACAATTATACATGTGTTTTTTGCATAAGCTTCCTTCCTTGTTGGTTACTTGTTTTGAAGAGACAGTTTTCTTTTATGTGATGAACATGCCTAGCCATTCGTACCTGCTTTGGTTAGGTGATATTGATTTTGTTCCTTGTAGAATATTTCTTTGTGATCATATAAATAAAGGATACCTAAGACCATTCCACATTCATTTAGTGTCATCACAACACATGTTACCTTATCCACAAACTTTGATGAAATTTTAAACCTTAAAGTGCATTGCTTTGTTATGGGAAATTTATGATTGTTGCCTATCCATTTAAATTAGGTAAAGGTTATGAAATTATTAAGCTTAGTTGTCAATCCCAATTGTTTAACCGCCTCACGAAATTAAGTTAGATTGAGATCACTATCTATCAGTAATATGCGATATTGGTATGTTTTCATTAAGACCCTTATAGCAGAACAATTTACTTCCTAGAATCACATCAATCCTTGAATTTTACATCAAGCCAACTGTTGTGATGATAGTCTCATCACACGAGATCATACCCCCCAAATTACGTTGGCCCGTGTTGTTTTTGGGTTTGTTTCCTTCCTTTCCTCTCTTTGAACCACTTTGGTCTCTTCTACGGATGCAATTTCCAGCAATGGTCATCCTCATGCCCTTCTTTCTTACAATGCCTCACAATAGAGATTCTCTTCCTTCACTATTGTTGAATTTGCTTTCTTCCCATTCCCCTTTCTTTTGTCTTATTTCCTTGAATACAATTCCTTGATACAACAACTCATGTTTTCCCTTCTTCAACATGCATTGCTTGAACATAAAACCTCATCAATATTAGTAAGTACAAACATAAATGCAATATTGTTATGAATATGTGCAGGTAAATCTTCTATATACTTCACAAGAGTTTCTTGTGTATTTAATGGAATATTTAACATTAATGTCATCTTAAAAAATTCATCTATGTATTCCTGCACCGATTGTCCTTTTACTTCTTAGTTTAAATTTTTGCCATTCAATTAAATCTTTTCCTTATACCCCAAAGGATAAAACTGATTTATAAATTGTGAAAAAACAAAATCTTTCCATGATGGAAATACATTACCAAATTACTCCGGTACCATTTGCAACACTCGCCGCAGGATGAGTTTTGTGCCTACAAGATGAAGTGATGCTAATTTGATTTGGTTTGCCTCATCTTTTTTTTGTTGCACACTACAATAAACTTCCATTTTTATAACCCAATGATCAAACGTCACCGGTAGATTGAAGTAATCCTTACGCTTGGGAAATTTGATTTTTACATCAAGCTTAAGTAATGGCGTATCATACTTATGTTTATGAGAATGTTTTCTTGCATAAGTAGCATGTGAACTGTACTTGAGAAGAATGAAGAGAAGAAGAAGAAGATGGAGATGGGGAGGTGGGGAGGAGTTTTAGAAGGGTCCTCTCCTTCTTTGTTTTTGTCTTTCTTTGTGATTCCCCTTGAAAGGCCTCTTTTTGTTCCAAGTAATCATCATATAAGACCTTACCATCTCAGACATGGCGAAGAAATTCTTTTGAAAATCTATCTTGTTATGAGAATTTACAGCCCGGTGCCATATTCTCCCTTTGATATGCCCTCTCAATCCAAACTCGCGATCCCCTTATACAAGCTCACCTTCACCATGACTTAGCTTTTCCTGGTAATCAATACAGAGCTCAAACAACCAATTTCAACTGCTTTGATACTACTTGATGCGTAATTGATCTTTTAAAGACTACGGTTGAGTTTTAAGCGTGTGTTAAATTACCACTTAGGAGTTAAGAAAAGAAGAATATCTTAATGAAGGAATATTTCAGCCATCATAAAGAATGCAAATTAGAAATTAAACATAAGGAAAAAACAATAACAACAAAGTTGTTAACAGTTCAACCTGGGATTTGCCTACATCCTAAGGTCCTTTTTCTTAGTGGGGAAGGCTTTCTTATTTCTCTTCAATTATTCAAAAGTACATAAAAATTGAATCAATAATATTACAATTTGGTATTGATATGTTCTTCTCAACCTCATGAATCGATGCAATTAAGCGATACCCAGAAAGGTAGACATGGCTCGAGATTGGCCTCAAGTTTGCTTCCTCAATGAAGCTGCCTTAAAAATGGCTTTGACTTCAAGTTCTGCATTAATTCTCCTATTACGAACTCCCAAAAATGATTGGTTTATATAGGATTTGTGTTTTGGATCGTATCCCAACTTCATCCCAAGATATGGCCTCAGATTGTATCGGATCCCCAAAATGGGAAAAGAATCCTCCCAAAATCGATTTCAAAATCAACATAAAAATCATATTATATAGTTAAAATCCCACTTTTGTAGCATATTGGTGTGCAAAACCATTTTATCCGGGATCTTGGTCACCTGAGAGATGCCATATGGCCTTGGGTTGGGCGATAACTATTAATCCCCTAGTCTTCATCTATTGCGCTGGTCGTATGCATGGCCATGTGGCCAAGTGTTAGCCACCCCCACGCTCTACTTCCGCTTCTGGCGCCTAGTCATATGGAGTGACATGTGGCCCTTGTTGGTCGGGCTAGCCCAAGTGGTGAGCTTTACCTCAAATCCACCAACCTTCAATTCAAATAACCAAACTTCCATATCTTTAACAAGAAACACATGTAGATCGATCGATTGGCGGTTGTTTCAAAGTCTTCATCTAGGTGGAGGTCGGGTGGTCGAATCTGCCAGAGGTGCAAAATTTTTGACCCAACCATTACTGGACAAATTTGGGATGCCACATGGAGCCACAGTGATTGGGCCATGTGTCACCTATGGATTGGCCATTACAACCCGGTTATCGGATCAGTCATCTACCCTAGTCAACATGCATGAAGTAGTTTCCATGTCGCGTTTCCGTTACCATTTGTATTGCCCGCGTCCTTCCGGTCACATACGTCATCCGTATGACTACCACATCAACATTCCATATATCCACATGAAATTCCAAAATGAGTGACATGTGTCCCCTCCGAGATTGCTTCCATGTGTGATGTTGACGTCAACATGATTTATTGTTGACATAAGCGTTGACTTTTTTTTTTTTCACGCTTGGAAATCAATGAGCTGTAATAATTTTCACATATGATGTCCATTTTGGGAAAAAATATATATGGCTGAAATGGGATTTTAGCCTTGGCCTTAATAGCCTTTGGTTTTCCTCAATTCAAGAACTTTTATTTTTAGGCCTTTAGGAACCATTTTGGATCAATGAGACCATGCCAACTTGGGTTTTATCAACTCCCATGTATGCTTAGGTAACAAATTCACGTCATACCCTAAGTCTAAAATAACATTATCCACATCATACTCTCCAATTTGTGCGATATAGATTCTTCATTGGTTCTCTTCTTGTGCAGTACTTGATTCACTACCCTCTGTGTGGTAGGAAGTTATATTTCTTGTGTGCAATTATCAATCATGTCATATAATGTACTGAGTGTAGTTTTATCTTTTATTAGCTCTACAAAAATTCTAAAGAATTTTTTTTTTAAGCGTGCTTACCTTCCTAGTTGGTTTCCTTGGCATAACGCGATCTTCTACAGGAGGTGTAGCTGATGTTGATGGTCTCCAATCCCCTTTGAGTACTTGTTTTCTTGTTATCTGATATGTCTCCTTTTCTTTTTGAGGATCAAATGTTGGCATAGGACCTGTTGAATTCCTTACCCACTATTCAGTTTTATTTCCTTCATTTTCCCTATCAGTCCTTGTCCTAGCTCCTTCACGTGTAACTACTACTATGCTTGGTCCTTCATTTCATCTTTCAGTTGATATCATTTGCACATTCTGATTCTGATGTAGATTATGATTTGGGTTGCCTCTAGATTGCCACTTTGCAACTAGTTGGGACAATATTCTATCGAGTGATCTAGTGCTATGCAATATGTGCACATCATACATGGATTATGGAAGTCACGGGCCAAGTGTCGGAGTTGACTACATTTATAGCTTATTAATGGTCCTCTTCCTCCTCTACCAAAAATCCCTCTACTTCATCCTTTGCCAAACTTTCCCCTGTTCCCTTGATTGTTGTATTGCAAACCCCCTGCTTCTATTGCAACATTCTCTTCCTATATCTTGTACATATCTGATGTGCGCCCCCTCAT
>SNQJ01S0198211.1:24741-36443 GCA_010110895.2 Picea sitchensis
GGCATCCTTTAAACCCCCTCTTCAGCCCTGCATTTCCTGTGCTGGTTCCTCAAAGCTTACCTTCCCGGGTTGACAATTAAATGTTGGTTTACATGGTATATCTGCAGCTCGACAGTTTGTATTGTACATAACACAGTATGCCATTTAATGCTTGCAGTTAATTGTTGTGCGCCTTATGTCTTCTTCTTGTGATCATCGTGGTTGCGTCTTGTTAGTTGTCGGGTGGCGATGTAGAGTCAAGTGTGTCTGTTCCTTTTTATATGCGCGGACACACCTTAAACAAAACATAATAATTTTTTTCACTTGTTAAAGAGTTGTGGTCGTACCGAGGAGGATGTCACAGAAATCTATCTTCCTACTGTAAATTAAATTAACTATACATCTACAACATTCATTCATGAAATACATAATACATGAACAACAATATGTAGGAAAAATTTCTTTTCTATTATATCTGTGTATCTATACAAATGATTACAAAAACTAGACTGTGTATCTATATATCTCTCTCAAGTCTCCTTAATTACAAAGTGAGGGCTCCATGAGATTATATTCACCATCACCTTAGTGCTATCACTATCTCATATACGAAACCATACTTCTATGGCTCATTACATTAATGGACGTCCAGAATTGACTACGATTTGGACTTGCTACAAGAAACCATTTAAGGCAACCCTAACCACTACATGTACAAAGGCGTGGCCTGGCATTTATCAGCCTTACAACACGATAATACGTATAGGATTATTTCAAATTAAATAAAGGGAGGTTCGGTGCCTCTACCTTTCTCCATTGCGTGTTGGTGCTTTCGCCGAGGTGGAGCGATGCTCCTGTATCAATTCTTTTCATGAGTATCTACAATCAGATCTCAAGAAACAACAAGGTTTTTACCTCGATGTAGTTCTACCATTTGGTTTTAAAGTTACTGGTATGACAGAATTCAAAATAAGATAGGAGGATCTCCCTTCTCTGGATTGAATAGACCAACTAAACGCATGCTACAAAGAAAAAGTAAAAAACCTGAATGGTATCGTTCAAGCATGTATCTAGGCCATACCTAGAAGAGACAAACTATTCAAGAAGGTAATTGAGATAGATCTAGCTGGAAACACCAATGAAGTCCAAGACCTGAAATTGATATTCAACTCATTTTTTTTAACCAAGCAAGAATTTGATGATCAAGTTCATATCTATAAAATAATGTCATTTGAAAATTTCTAAGGCATTCTTGAATATGGTGAAGATGACGTGAAAAATTGGCTACTCGGTTATTCGATTAAAAACCAAGATATTCAAGAAGAATTGCACAACCTCTCCATTGATCTAAGGGACTTGGAAATTAAATTATTCAATATAAAAATCAAGCATGAAATCAATGTGGCGCCCATGAGGAGCTACATTGAAGAATGGTCCAAAAAGGTTGCCAACCAGATTACCAATGAAGGTCAATGTCGAGGAAAGAAATAAAAGGACATCAGTGAGAAAATGACAAGGCATGGGATACCATCATTGTAATTTGATATTGATCACATTCTTCTATCTTCATCCAATTACTCTAACAAATATTTAACCGAGGAGTCACATTTTTATCTTTCTTCTTTCCAGGTCTTGATGTTTTCCATCGCCGACATTCTTCTTTGTAGAAACTTCATTCTTTTACATCTTTTCTTTGTAGTCTGTGAAAGTCTCAATCCCAGTCATTCTGACAAATTCATTTTTATTTCACATAATATGTACAAAACTATATATTTTTTTACAAATTTGAAGACAACTATTTTGGGAAATATTCTCAAATGTATTTTGTGAACCAGTTTATATGAATATAAATATTTGAGGTTGCTCTATGGTGATCTTCAATGTTTGGTGTTGTTATTTTAATTTTGTATTTCTTCTTAAAATTAACTCATTTCCCTTTACATGTTTCTGTTTTATATAGTGGATATATTGGAGATTCCTATATTTCAGAATATGGTTCCATATATTTAAGAATATTTCAGAATATGCTTCCATATTTCCCTTATATTGCTTATGGGTTTGAGAAAACATTGTGAGCTTAAAACACCCTTCAAATTCGAACATGGTTTACATTTAGACCAAAAATAATCTATTAAGATACATTAATATCAATACATTTTAAATAAATATAAACAAAATCCCTTTAAACTTGAACGTGACTTTCTCGAGTTCCTGGATTGGTCACGGGTTGACCGATTAGAGGACTAGAAGATCCTCATCATGATCTATATCTCAACATCATGAGCCCAACCGACCACCATCCCTTTCAACACTTAGCCAATTATCTCAACACAAAGTCCCAACTTAGCGCTATCGAATTCTTATGACCCATGTTCCATGATATACATCTTGCATCCAACACTTTTGTGATATACATTTTGCACCCAACAATTCCACGATACACATTTTTCACCCATCACTTCCGTCATTTACAATTTGAACCCAAACTACTGGAACTCAAAAGCTTCACTATACCTTAATTCACAAAACTTTCAAAACATTTATCGCTCTCTTCAATCCCCGCCAAATTGCCGCCTTCCTCAATGCACATTTATTATGATTTTACTAGCGACAACTCAATGCATAGGTTGGATTATTGGCATTAATGAGAAAAAAATGCATTGAACAACGATTTATGGGAGTCCGACAGACCCCCAGGTTGGATTTATTATAAATCTTGCACCCAAAACTTTCCCCATCTACAACTCCACCATATACATCTTGCACCCAAAACTTCAGTATTCTACAATTCCCCCACAAATTCGAACATGGTTTACATTTGGACCACAAATAATCTATTAAGATACATTAATATGAATACATTTTAAATAAATATAAAAATAATATTTTTAAACTTGAACCTGACTTTCTCGAGCTCCTGGATTGGTCGTGGTTTCCCAGGTTAGCTCATCTCTATCTATATCATCACATCATCAGCCCGACCAAACACCTAGCCAATTATCACACCTAGCCAATTATCTCATCGTCGATTCCCAATTTAGCGCTATCGAATTCTTATGCGCTTGCACCCAAAACTTCAGTGGTCTACAACTCCACAAATTCTGACATGGTTTACATTTGTACCACAAATAATCTAATAAGATACATTAATATGAATACATTTTAAATAAATATAAACAAAATCTCTTTAAAACTGAACTTGTCTTTCTCGAGCTCCTCGATTGGTTGTGGGTTCCACGGTTAGCTCATATCCATCTACATCATCACATCATAATCCTGATAGACTATTGTCTTGACTTAGTGCTATCGAATTCTTATGCCCCTTGTTCCGTGATATACATCTTGCACACAACACTTCCATGATATACATTTTTCACCCAACACTTCTGTGATTTACAATTCGACCCCACACTCCCAGAACTCATTGTTCACAAAAGTTCCAAGCCATTTATCAGTCTCCTCAGTCCCTTCCACGTTCTCGCCCTTCCCAATGCACATTCATGATTCAACAACGATTTATGGTAGTCCAACCGACCCTCGCTTCTTTTCATACCTAGATAATTCTATGGTCATCGGTTCCCGGGTTGGCACAACCAAACTCTCATTCCTTGTGTTTCATGATATACATGTTTCACCCTAAACTTTCATTATCCACAATTCCATGCATAGCCAACTTTATGGCGGCAACCTTCACTATACCTAGGTTCAGAAAAATTTCAACCATTTATTTCTCTCTTCAACTCCTACCACATTCTCGTTCTTCCTAATGCACATTCATTATTCTTTTACTAGCGACAAATAAACACACAGGTTCACTTATTGTCATTAATAAGAAAAAAACACAATCAACAACGATTTACAGGAGTATTACCGACCCACAGGTTGGCGCTATTATAAATCTTTCACCCAAAACTTTTGTCATCTACAATTCTACGATGTACATCTTGCACCCAAAAATTCTGTGGTCTAGAATTACTCCACAAATTGGAACATGGTTTACATTTGGACAACCAATAATCTATTAAGATACATTAATATAAATACATTTTAAATAAATATAAACAAAATTTCTTTAAACTTGAACCTGACTTTCTCGAACTCCTAGATTGGTCGCGGTTCATGGCTTAGTCGAATTCCAGATCTTCATGTCCATATATATCGTCACATCATGAGCCTGACCGACCGCATTCCCTTTCAACACTTAGCCAATTATCTCACCAGGGGGTCGCAACATAGCACTATCAAATTCTTATGCCCCTTGTTCTGTGATATGCATGTTGCACACAACACTTCTGTGATATACATTTTGTAGCCAACACTTCCGTAATTTACAATTCGACCTCGGGCTCCTTAAACTCGCAAGATTCACTATACCCAAGTTCACAAAAGTTTCAAACCATATATCACTCTCTTTAGTCCCTGCCACATTTCCACCCTTCCCAATGCACATTTTTTATTGTTTTACTAAGGACAACTCATCACACAGGCTCACTCATCGGCATTAATAAGCAAAAAATGCATTCAACCGTGATTTACGGGAATCTGACCGACTATCAATGTTTTTCATACCTAGCCAATTCTATAGCAGTCGGTTCCTAGGTTGCCTCAACCAGACTCTCATTCCCCCTATTCTGTGATATACATCTTGCACCCTAGACTTCCTTGATCTACAATTCCATACTTAGCCAACTTTATCTCTAGAACCTTCACTATACCCAGGTTCAACAAAATTTCAAACCATTTATCGCTCTCTTCAACCCCCGCCACTTGCACATTTATTATTCTTTTACTAGCGACAACTCGGCACATAGGTTCACTTATTGGCATTAATAAGAAAGAAACACATTCAATAGCGATTTACGGGAGTCCAACCGACCGCCGTTGCTTTTTATACCTAGCCAATTCTATGGTTGTGGGTTCCTGGGTTGGCATAACCGAACTTTCCTGCCCCTTGTTCCGTGATATACATCTTGCACCCAAAACTTGTGGTCTACAATTCCATATCTAGCCAACTTTATAGATGTTGATCTCTGGGTTGGTGCTATTATAAATATTGCACCCAAAACTTTCGCCATCTACAATTTCGTGATGTATATCTGGCACCGAAAACTTCCATGCTCTACAATTCCTCGAGCTTGCAAGCTTCAATCTACCCGTCTTAAAAAATACTTCAAACCATTTATCACTATCTTGCATCCCCGCTACCTTCGTGCCCTTCCGAATGCAAATAGGTTATGCTTTTGCTAGTGACAAATTTGGCACTAATAAGAAAAAACCTCGATTATATCTGTGTATCTATAGAAATGATTACAAAAACTAGACTTTGTATCTATATATCTCTCTCAAGTCTCCTTAATTACAAAGCGAGGGCTCCACGAGCTTATCTTCACCATCGCCTTAGTGCTATCACTATCTCATATAAGACACCATACTTCTACGGCTCATTACATTAATGGACATCCAGACTTGACTACGATTTGGAGTTGCTACAAGAAACCATTTAAGGAAATCCTAACCACTACATGTACAAAGGTCTGGTCTGGCATTTATCATCCTTACAACACGATAATCCGTATAGGATTATTTCAAATTAAATAATGGTAGGTTCGGTGCCTCTACCTTTCTCCATTGCATGTTGGTGCTTTCGCCGAGGTGGAGCGATGCTCTTATATCAATGCTTTTCATGAGTATCTGCAAGCAGATCTCAAGAACCAATAAGTTTTTTACCTCGATGTAGTTCTACCATTTGGTGTTAAAGTTACTGGTATGACACAATTCAAAAGAAGATAGGAGGATCTCCCTTCTCTGGATCATATAGTCCAAGTAAACGCATGCTACAAATAAAAAGTAAAAAACCTGAATGGTATCGTTCAAGCATGTAGTCAGGCCATACCTAGAAGAGACAAACTATTCAAGAAGGTAATTGAGATAGATCTAGCTGGCAACACCAATGAAGTCCAAGACCTAAAATTGATATTCAACTCATTTTTTTTAACCAAGCAAGAATTTGATGATCAAGTTCATATCTATAAAATAATGTCATTTGAAAATTTCTATGGCATTCTTGAATATGGTGAAGATGACGTGAAAAATTGGCTGCTCGGTTATTCAATTAAAAACCAAGATATTCAAGAAGAATTGCACAACCTCTCTATTGATCTAAGGGACCTGGAAATTAAATTATTCAATATAAAAATCAAGCATGAAATCAATGTGGTGCCCATGAGGAGCTACATTGAAGAATGGTCCAAAAAGGTTGTCAACCAGATTACTAATCAAGATCAATGTCGAGGAAACAAATAAAAGGACATCAGTGAGAAAATGACAAGGCATGGGATACCATCATAGTAAGTTGGTATTGATCACATTCTTCTATCTTCATCCAATTACTCTAACAAATATTTAACCGAGGAGTCACATTTTTATCTTTCTTCTTGCGAGGTCTTGATGTTTTCCATCGCCGACATTCTTCTTTCTACAAACTTCATTCTTGTACATCTTTTCTTTGTAGTCTGTGAAAGTCCCAATCCCATTCATTCTGACAAATTCATTTTTATTTCACACAATATGTACATAACTATACATTTTTTTACAAATTCGAAGACAACTATTTTGGGAAATATTCTTAAATGTATTTTGTGAACCAGTTTATATGAATATAAATATTTGAGGTTTCTCTATGGTGATCTTCAATGTTTGGTGTTGTTATTTGAATTTTGTATTTCTTCTTAAAATTAACTCATTTCCCTTTACATGTTTCTGTTTTATATTGTGCATATATTGGAGCTTCCTATATTTCAGAATATGCTTCCATATATTTCAGAATATTTCAGAATATGCTTTCATATTTCCCTTATATTTCTTATGGGTTTGAGAAAAAATTGTGAGCTCAAAACACCCTTCAAATTCGAACATGGTTTACATTTAGACCAAAAATATTCTATTAAGATACATTAATATCAATACATTTTAAATAAATATAAACAAAATCCTTTTAAACTTGAACGTAACTTTCTCGAGTTCCAGGATTGGTCGCGGGTTGACCAGTTAGAGGAATGGAAGATCCTCATCATGATCAATATCTCAACATCATGAGCCCAACTGACCACCATCCCTTTCAAATGATTACAATTTCTCAATTTCAAATGATCTATATCTTGCACCGAAAACTTCCATTCTCTACAATTCCTCGAGCTCGCAAGCTTCCTTCTACCCATCTTAAAAAATATTTCAAACCATTTATCACTACCTTGCATCCCCGCTACCTTCATGCCCTTCCGAATTCACATTGATTATGCTTTTTCTAGTGACAACTCAACACACATGTTCAAAAAAAATTTGCACTAATAAGAAAAAACCTGTATTATATCTGTGTATCTATACAAATGATTACAAAAACTAGACAATGTATCTATATCTCTCTCTCAAGTATCCTTAATTACAAAGCAAGGGCTCCATGAGCTTATCTTCACCATCACCTTAGTGCTATTACTATCTCATATATAACACCATACTTCTACGGCTCATTACATTAATGGACGTCTAGACCTAACTACGATTTGGACTTGCTACAAGAAACCATTTAAGGCAAACCTAACCACTACATGTACAAAGGCGTGGCTTGGCATTTATCAGCCTTACAACACCATAATCCATATATGATTATTTCAAATTAAATAATGGGAGGTTCGGTGCCTCTACCTTTCTCCATTGCATGTTGGTGCTTTCGCCGAGGTGGAGCGATGCTCCTATATCAATGCTTTTCATGAGTATCTGCAAGCAAATCTCAAGAAACAACGAGGTTTTTACCTCGATGTAGTTCTACCATTTGGTGTTCAAGTTACTGGTATGACATAATTCAAAAGAATATAGGAGGATCTCCCTTCTCTAAATCGAATAGACCAACTAAACGCATGCTACAAAGAAAAAGCAAAAAACCTGAATGGTATCGTTCGAGAATGTAGCCAGGCCATACCTAGAAGAGAAAAACTATTCAAGAAGGTAATTGAGATAGATCTAGCTGGAAACACCAATGAAGTCCAAGACCTGAAATTGGTATTCAACTCATTTTTTTTAACCAAGCAAGAATTTGATGATCAAGTTCATAGCTATAAAATAATGTCATTTGAAAATTTCTATGGCATTATTGAATATGGTGAAGATGACGTGAAAAATTGGCTACTCGGTTATTCGATTAAAAACCAAGATATTCAAGAAGAATTGAACAACCTTTCTATTGTTCTAAGGGACTTGGAAATTAAATTATTCAATATAAAAATCCGGCATGAAATCAATGTGGCGCCCATGAGAAGCTACATTGAAGAATGGTCCAAAAAAGTTGTCGACCAGATTACCAATGAAGATCAATGTCGAGGAAAGAAATAGAAGGACATCAGTGAGAAAATGACAAGGCATGGGATACCATCATAGTAAGTTGATACTGAACATATTCTTCTATCTTCATCTAGTTACTCTAACAAATATTTAACCGAGGACTCACATTTTTATCTTTCTTCTTGCGAGGTCTTGATGTTTTCCATCGTTGACATTCTTCTTTCTACAAACTTCATTCTTGTACGTCTTTTATTTGTAGTCTGTGAAAGTCCCAATCCCAGTCATTCTGACAAATTCATTTTTATTTCACAGAATATGTACAGAACTATATATTTTTTTACAAATTCGAAGACAACTATTTGGGGAAATATTCTTAAATGTATTTTGTGAACCAGTATATATTAATATAAATATTTGAGGTTTCTCTATGGTGATCTTCAATGTTTGGTGTTGTTATTTGAATTTTGTATTTCTTCTTAAAATTAACTCATTTCCCTTGACATGTTTCTATTTTATATTGTGCATAAATTGGAGCTTCCTATATTTCAGAATATGCTTCCATATATTTTAGAATATTTCAGAATATGCTTCCATATTTCCCTTATATTGCTTATGGGTTTGAGAAAAAATTGTGAGCTAAAAGCACCCTTCAAATTCAAACATGGTTTACATTTGGACCAAAAATAATCTATTAAGATACATTAATATCAATACATTTTAAATAAATATAAACAAAATCCCTTTAAACTTGAACGTGACTTTCTTGAGTTCCTGGGTTGGTCGCGGGTTGACCGGTTAGAGGACTAGAAGATCCTCGTCATGATCTATATCTCAACATCATGAGCCCAACCAACCACCATCCCTTTCAACACTTAGCCAATTATCTCAACACAGAGTCCCAACTTAGCGCTATCGAATTCTTATGCCCCATGTTCCATGATATACATCTTGCATCCAACACTTTCGTGATATAGATTTTTCACCCAGCAATTCCACGATACACATTGTTCACCCATCACTTCCGTCATTTACAATTTGAACCTGAAATACTGGAACTCAGAAGCTTCACTATACCTTAATTCACAAAACTTTCAAAACATTTATCGCTCTCTTCAATCCCCACCAAATTTCCGTCCTCCTCAATGCACATTCATTATGATTTTACTAGCGACAGCTCAATGCATAGGTTGGCTTATTGGCATTAATAAGAAAAAAACACATTGAACAACAATTTATGGGAGTTCGACAGACCCCCAGGTTGGCTCTATTATAAATCTTTCACCCGAAACTTTCCCCATCTACAGCTCCGCCATAAACATCTTGCACCCAAAACTTCAGTATTCTACAATTCCCCCACAAATTCGAACATGGTTTACATTTGGACCACAAATAATCTATTAAGATATATTAATATGAATACATTTTAAATTAATATAAAAATGATCTTTTTAAACTTGAACCTAACTTTCTCGAGCTCCTGGATTGGTCGCGGTTTCCCAGGTTAGCTCATATCTATCTATATCATCACATCATCAGCCCTACCAAACATCATCCCTTTCAACACCTAGCCAATTATCTCACCGTCGGGTCCCAATTTAGCGCTATTGAATTCTTATGCGCTTGCACCCAAAACTTCAGTGGTCTACAACTCCTCCACAAATTCTAACATGGTTTACATTTGTACCACAAATAATCTATTAAGATACATTAATATGAATACATTTTAAATAAATATAAACAAAATCTCTTTAAAACTGAACCTGACTTTATCGAGCTCCTCGATTGGTTGCAAGTTCCACGATTAGCTCATATCCATATACATCATCACATCATAATCCTGATTGACTATTGTCTTGACTTAGTGCTATTGAATTCTTATGCCCCTTGTTCCGTGATATACATCTTGCACACAACAATTCAATGATATACATTTTTCACCCAACACTTCTATGATTTACAATTCGACCCCACACTCCCAGAACTCGTTATTCACAAAAGTTGCAAGCCATTTATCAGTGTCCTCAATCCCCGCCACATTCTCGCCCTTCCCAATGCACATTCATTATTCAACAACGATTTATGGTAGTCCAACCGACCCTCGTTTCTTTTCATATCTAGCCAATTGTAACAACCAAATATTTCTAAACATCATTAAGTTTCATAAGCAATTTATGAAATAAACTGTGACAATAACTTCATAGCATAATATTGATTTTCATAACAGCAATTTTAGTAACTTAGATTTATCAATGAATAATGATTGCATGGCAGAATGAAATAAATACATAACTTAACAAATACCTGGTTCTGATGCTAATTTTTGTTGCCTTGCTGCCTTGTTGTTGCCTTCCTGTTACCTGATACACGGATCAATCCTGCCACAAACAGCAAAATAAATACCGAAAACTACTGTCCTCCCTGCCAACTAGGAAAACTACCTAGCTCCAAGATATCTACGGATATCCTGGCCCCCGTGCCCAAAACCTCCAGCAACTCGGTGCCTCAATTGTTCAAAATCCACAGTCGAAAACTCTCTGCTCACAGCAAATGTCATACTCCCAAGAAAAATCCATCCTCCGTCCAATGATCCCCCCGTCAACCTTTTCCCCCCTTCCCTTATTCCTCCTTCGCCGACTCATGCAGTTACTTCCTCAACCACCGCCGTGCATGTCCCTTCCCCTTCCTTTAATGTTTTATCTTCTGAGGATTCATAATGTCCCTCTCTGCATACGCAACCATTTTATAACATTTTTCATTGATTGCTTAAATTTATTGCTCAGGTCATTAAATGTGATCTATAGTTAGATTATTGCTTAGTCAACCACAATTATTTTCTTTCATTAATTTTACTTTATAATCTTTAAACATTTATTCAACTAGGGTCATTACATACACCCACCCTTCAAGAAACTTCGTCCCGAAGTTAAGGTATCTGATGGTACAAAGGAAAAGAGCATGGTTCACACATTCACAACAAGTAACTGACATTATCAGTAAGTAAGTCAAGGAATCTCATACATACTAGTGTATATGTACAAGAAATGGATGTGTAGCTAGTACATGCAAATCTCGTGCATGTACTAATAATCAAGACTGTTATCCTTTAGTAATTTATATATTCATTCAATCCAGTCAGCAAGACTAGTCTTTTATAAATAACAACAATCAATCAATTCTGTGAGAAATCCTTTAATTACAATTATCCGGTTTAATGACTTATTTTAAACAACTGTGGTTTAGTTACATGATAATGAATATTCATATATACACATTTCTCTTCATCAAATTCCACCACATGACAGATATCCATATTGTCTCAACTATTACTACTCATCCTTCCTCCCTAACCTACTTCCATCTCCATTCCTATCCTTCCTCTGCTAGACTAT
>SNQJ01S0198212.1:5965-17204 GCA_010110895.2 Picea sitchensis
AAAATATCTAAACACGCAACAACCGTCAAATAAGGGTGAAGAAAGTGATCATACTGACCTTTATGAATCTCAACAAGAAACTGAGATGATAATGGCTGAGATCCAACCCAAGTATAACTTAAGATCTAAGAGTAAGCCCACCTTAACTACTCAACCCAAGAAAATCCTCCAAAGAGGTCAACCTTATGAGCCTACTCCGGAAGAGACCTTCTTACCCAACAACAAAGCGAAAGTGTTAAGCACACAAGGGTCCGAAATGGGAAAAGTTGAGCCCCAAGCACAAGGAACTGTAACGGATAATAAAATTATGCCTTCAACCAGGACCATGAGTAATAATGTGGTCCAGACGAATAAATCAGAAAGGAAGGATTCAGAAGTCTCAACCAAAGAAACAGACAAGGTGAGTGGAACTTTCAGTTTTGAAAATGAGATAAATAAAATTAAGATACCAATCCCTCTGGTAGAATTAGCAAAAAACCCCGTTTATTGGAAGCAAATTACCAAAGTGATGGGTGTCTCATAACTAGAAATCCAGTTTGGCGTTTTAAACCTGGAAGATGACAAACCTAACATCACTTTTGGTCCACATTTTGAAGGGACAAAGATACTATTGCTCCCTTTTATATCACTTTAAATGTATATGACCAATTGCTACATAATTGCATGTTAGACTCCAGAGCCTCCCATAACGTTATGCCTAAGATTATCATGGACAAATTGGGTCTTCAAATCACCAGACCTTATGGAGACCTTTACTCCTTTGACTCAAGAAGGGTTAAGTGTATGGGAATGATAAAGGACTTAGTAGTTACCCTGACACAGGTCCCGGTTAAGAGTATCCTGATGGATGTGGTTATTGGAAATATTCCCCCTAAGTATGGCTTACTATTGTCCAGGTCATGGGGAGCCAAGCTGGGGGGTTCTCTTCAGTTGGATATGACGTTCACCACAATTCCTGTGTTTGGTGGTCAATTTACTCAGTTGTACAGAGAAACGAGATTAGCATATACAATGAGCGACCCTCAAAACCCAAACAATTTCCCTATTTACATTGCGGATCAAGATTTAGGAAATTGTATCTTGTCTTTTGATGATGGTCTAGATGGTTGTCTGGAGGAAAATGATATAGAGCAGGAAGAGTCAAGTTACATGACAAAAGATCTGTGTAGCATCAGTGTTTGGAAAATGTATTTTGACGGTGCCTCATCTTGTGAAGGGGCTGGTGCAGGAGTGCTTTTAGTGGCTCCCGAAGGAAAGTTCGTTGTTCCTTTTTCCTACCGACTGCAGTGGGATATAGATTATACTAACAACATATGTGAGTACAAAGCGCTGGTCTTAGGATTAGAAGCTGCTAAAAAGCTAAAAATAAATAACATAGAGGTATATGGAGATGCAGAGTTAATAGTCAAACAAATAAATCGACAGTACCAAGCCAAGCATCCCAGATTAAGATCATACAGGAATTGTGCCTGGGATCTCATGGAAAACTTTTTCTCGTCCGTAAATGTCCACTTCATCCCACGCGCAGAGAATTTACATGCTGACGCATTGGCTAAAGCAGCTTCAACCTTCTCTCCTCCCATGACTTTAAAATTGAAGTATCACATTGAAATCAGACACATACCATCTATACCAGACAATATCCAGCACTGGCAGGTCTTTGAGGATGACGAACAAATTAAGAAATTTCTTGAAGCAGTGGGTGAATTCTTTGAAACGCATGCAGACCAAGAAAACCAAAATGACCCGATATGGATCATGCAAGAAGGGGAGGATCCTGAAGCTTTCCGAGAAAAAATCGTGGATCATCGTATGCTGGTCCTTAAAAACAACCAGATCCTGAAAGGATTGATTCCTTTGGAAATAATTTTTGATCAAAATGACATACCTCTGAAATCAGCCTTACAACCCCAACCAAAAGAAGTGGAGGATTGCGATATAGGAACCAAAGAAGAATCCAGGGTGGTAAAAATATCCAAATTCCTCCCTCCTGAAATGAAAATTAAGTATAAAGACCTACTTAGATAGTATAAGGATGTTTTCGCCTGGTCTTATGATGAGTTAAGAACATATGCCACTTCCGTAATTGATCACAAGATACCTTTAAAGCCTGGGGTCAAACCATTCAGGCAAAATCTTAGACAGATCAACCCCATTTTGTTACCTGTGATCGAAAAAGAAGTTAAGAAACTTTTCTACGTGAAAATAATAGTACCTCTGAGATATTCAGACTGGGTAGCAAACCTGGTCCCGGTCAGGAAAAAGAGTGGGGAAATAAGACTGTGTGTGGATTTACGAAACTTAAATAAGTCATCTCTCAAGGACAACTATCCGCCGCCCAAAATGGACCACGTGTTAGAAAAGGTAGTTGTAGCCAATAGAATGTCTATGATCGACGGGTTCTCTGTTTATAATCAAATCGCCATGAATGAGCAAGACAGAGAAAAAAATTCTTTCACCACACCATGGGGTACGTTCATGTATGAAAAAATGCCTTTTGGTTTGATGAATGCAAGGGCCACTTTCCAACGCGCTATCGACATCGCTTTCATAGGAGAAAGGGATAAGTTTGTAGTCATTTACCTCGACGATTTGACGGTTTTCTCTAAAACCGACGAGGAACACTTGACACATCTTAAACAAACTTTCAAAAAATGCCGGAGGTTTGGTCTATCTTTAAACCCAAAGAAATCACATTTCGCCATGCGGGAAGGTAAGTTGTTGGGTCATATCGTATCTAGGGATGGAATAGAGATTGAACCTAAGAGGATTGAAGCAATAGATACTATAAATATTCCCATAAATGTAAAAGAAATTCAATCTTTCTTAGGTAAAATAATTTTTCTACGAAGATTTATCCCGAATTTCGCTGAAATTGTAAAACTGATCACAGGTATGTTGAAAAAGGACAACGAAGTAAAATGGACAATCGAGGCCAAAGCATCATTCACACATATTAAAAAAGTCATAAGCGAGGCACCTGTGTTAGCGAGCCCAGACTATCTGAAAGATTTTCTTATTTTCTCATTTGCCTCCGAACACACTATCGTCGCGGTGCTCCTACAAAAGAACGAAGAAGGATTCGAACAACCGATCGCCTTTTTCAGCAAGAGCCTTAGAGACGCAGAACTGAAGTATGATATAATAGAAAAATAGGCGTACGCCATGGTAAAAGAATTAAATGCATTCAGAACGTATGTACTACACTCAAAGATAATTGTGTACGTGCCTACCAGTTTTGTGAAAAATATATTGGTACAGCCAGACAACGATGGAAAAAGAGGGCGATGGCTCGCCAAAATCCAATAATTTGATCTGGAAGTCAAACTGACCAAATTGATAAAAGGGCAAGGCCTGGCCAAACTCTTAGCTGAGTCGAATTTCAGAGCCCTAGATATCAATTGTCTGCAGGAAGGCGACGAAGACACGAACCTAAACGAGCTGAATGAGGAACAGGTCCAAACAAGATCGAAGAGAAGTTCATATCGTCAGGCTAGTACAGAGACATAGTGTCATACCTGCTAACTCTAAAATGCCCAAATGAGCTATCACCATCTAAATCCAGGACTTTAAAACTCCATGCAGTTAAATATTGTATCGCCGAAAGTCAGCTATATTGGAAAGATCCACTCGGTTTCCTGCTAGTCTGTTTAGTCGAATCGGAAACTCAACGGGTTATAGATGAATTTCATGAGGGAATCTGTGGGGGGCATCACGCTTGGAGAGCTACAACTTACAAGATTCTGAGGGCTGGGTACTACTGGACAAAACTTTTCTCAGACGTTAATGCCAAAGTGCGTGCCTGCAACCCTTGTCAACTATTTGCAGGTAAACAGAAGCTCTTGGCACTGCCTTTAGTTCTAGTCAAATCTGAAGCCCCGTTTCAGCAATGGGGTCTAGACTTCATAGGCGAGATTAATTCCCATTCAAATGCTCAACACAAGTGGATATTAACCGCAACATATTATTTTACTAAATGGGTGGAAGCCATTCCAACCAAAAGGGCAACAGACTCGGTGGTAATCGATTTTTTAGAAGAAAATATTTTGTCTAGATTTGGGCGCCCTCGAAAGATAGTTAATGGCAATGCCCAGGCCTTTAAATATATGGCTATGATCAGCTTCTGTCAGAAGTATAACATCGTTCTCGTCCATTCCAAAACATATTACCCCTAGGGAAACGGATTGGCCGAATCATCTAACAAGAGCATGGTAAATATAATCAAGAAAGTATTGGATGAAAATAAAAGGTCTTGGCATGTGCACTTAAAATATGCATTGTGGGTGAATCACATAAGAAAAAAAAGGTCAATTGACATTTCGCCTTTTCAGATGGTATATGGGACCGATGCTGTGCTACCTATAAACTTAGTTCTGCCAGTGATGAAGTTATGGCAAGATCAAAATGAAGAACCCAATCATGTCACTAGAAGGATAAATCAACTGATTGAGGTTCAACATCATAGAGTCAAAGTAGATGAAAAGATGAAGAAGTACCAAGATGACATGAAGGAATTATTTGGCCGCAAAGAAAAGGACAAAGATTTCCTCCCAGGTGATTTAGTGTTAAGGTGGGATGCAAGAAAGGAAGAAGCAACAAAACATGGTAAATTTGACCACCTTTGGTATGGGCCATTTAGGGTCTCGGCTTTGGAAGGAAAAAATTATTTCCTACTGGAAAATATAGACGGTGAAGTCCTCAATGCCCCTGTCAACGGGCGGTATCTGAAGCATTATATGACGTAACAGTCGCCAGATTAAATATATATATATATATATATATATATATTATATATATATATTTTGTGTACATATATATATTTTCATTTAAACATTGCTCTTGATTTTCTTTTTCGTTCATGAACTTTCGACACATTTCAGATAGCCCTGATAATCTTCGTATTTGCCTCTTACAGGATTCCAGCTGCATACAAAACAAGCAAGAGAAGTAAACTGAAAGTCGGTGTTAGAAATAAATCGGCTTAAACAGGTGATACCTAGGAAATTTCATATTGCGCAAAGAAATTGAAATGAATAGGTAAAGATGAGATTTCCCAAAAGACATGTTCTAAAGGACTATTAAACAAAACCGAGGTCACCTCACTCAAACAACAACATCAACTGAACTGATAAATAACAGAGTTGTTTCTTGGTTTAATAGTCTATGAAAAATTAAGATAAATTAAATGATTCACACAATTTAAAAGCAGCCAGTCAAAGTAAAGTATCCCCGAAAATATCTACAAGAGTCAGTTTTGAATTTTTGACCTTTGTATTTTCAGTCAGTAAGTCACTACCTGACATCCTTTCTATCTTCGGGTTTTCCTTTTAAAAAATCACCATCTTTCCGTTTCATATAAGAAGGGATAAGAGTTTTTCGTTTCAACCTCATGAGCTTCAAAGCAGATTGTGGAAAGAAAGCAGGTCTTCACAACTACTTGATCCCCTGCTAAACGAAGGAACGTTTAAAGTGATCCTAACTTTCCTAGTTTTTTCAACGACATCGGAGGATTGCAGCTTGCTCAAATAGAATTCCCTAAGAAAGTTATTTTCCCTTTTTTCCCTAAGAACGGAGGTGTTGTGAAGGTCAAGGGAAGGTTGGTACCGAGTAATCAAAGTAAGTAGATAGACCTATAATGCAAAATATTACACATATATCAACCCTGATACAAACTGATTGCCCCCATATTCACGCTCTAAAAAGTAAATTATAAGACAGGTGGTGAAAGGAAATTCAAAAATGATTGCCCCCACCTAGTCCAAGAGACGATGAAAGGAAATTCAGAAATGATTGCCCTTGTCTCAACATTTAAATGCATGAATATATTCCGAAGTGGTGAAAGGAAATTCAGTAAAAGGAGCCAGATAAATTCACCGAGGTACTGAACAGGCTCACTGGCAGTGAAGCAATATCTGAGATATCTATAAGGCTGTTATACATGAATATCACTCTACTCCGGTAACCAATTCTTTTTAAAAACTTGATCTACATCCCAAGTTCAGACGAGACTTCCAATTAAAAACATATAATCTTCTTCTTTTGATGCAAGCTAATAGCCGCAAGATCTGTTGGGTCTCCTAGAACTGTTTTGATTGTCTTAAAGCAGACCTGAATTTAGTAGCGGGAAAGGGAAAGTCGTGAAAGGGACTACAACTAAGTTTAAAAAGAGTATTTGAGTTTGAAAGAGATTTTCAAGGTAAAGAACGAAGTCTCTTTCCCCCTTCGATACCCTGTTCTCAGGAACCTTTTCGTCTGATTGAAGCTATTGAATCCATTTACCCAATATTGGCACATGGTCTACTGTTCTTCCTGCCTTACAAGAAACTGGGATCCCTAGTTGGAGCCGCCTTTGTTTTCTAGCCAGTCACAAATTTCATTTTTAATGCTCGAAATCGAAAGATGGTTTTCGTATTTTCCGTCTATGGTTTCAAAATCTCTGAATCCTTATCACGCAAACAACGATGATTATTGTACTCTTGAGGTGAGTCTTACCTTTCGTAAAAAAATATCTTCTTTTTTTTCTACCTCGGGATCTTGTAGATCAGATGCTATAAATCATGTAGTTCACACGTCCCGAGCAACGAAACGACAAAATCGTTTTTTTTTTTTTTTACCCAGGGCAGTAACGGGAGTAAAGTTTTCCTAAACCATGATTAAAACGTCATCGAGTTTTCGCACCTCGATGTTCACCAAATCCAAAATTTTATTGTCGTAGCCCCGATAGCCGAGAACACGAAGTCCTTTTTTTAGTAATTCGTGTCAAGATTAAAGGTAAAAGCTAAACCATGGTAACGTTCTGTCGACAATTCGCCACTCGACGTTTTCTTTTTTAAAAGTTATACTATCTAAACCCCAACTTGCGAAATCATGATAAGGGTATGAACATGATTAATTAATCACTTAATCCGAGTTTATCTTCCCTTTTAATTAAGTCGTATTATCGCGATCTCGCGGTTTCACAGCTTGGCATGCAAACTTTCTGGAAACTTACATTCGAAGCTTCGAGTCGTGATATGACGAATATAAATAATTACAAAATTAATTAAGCTCCTAATTATAATTACGTTTTTATTAATCAAAATCAATCATCGCAATTTCGAGGGTTAGAGGTTCAAAAGGTTAAAACAAAATTCCTGATACAACGAGTGGCGAAAGATTAATTAATGTTGGTAAAATCGGATTAATTAAGCTAAATCAATACATATCCCGTGTTTCTATGCTTGCATGATTTACAAGGTAGCCTTATTCCTTCCATACGCCAACTGACATTTCAAACCACCAAAATTTATGACATTAATGAGGAAATAGGGAAAATCGATGAATAAAGATCGGATTTTTATGGCTAAATTTATTTCTAAACATGATTTGACAGACTTGTTCTGAAAGTTACCTAGTTTTCGAATATATATAAGAGATGTTATGCATTATAACAAATTCATTTCTACATTACGCAAAGCACATTTTCTCGGTGAGCTAACTTCTGTATGTATATGTATTTTTATCACAGAAGAGCTAAACCAGGATCTCCCGTCATGACCCCACGAAAAGCATCCAAAGCCAGTGTTGAGGTTTCGGGACAAGGTTCAGACAACGTTGCTGATACTTCACCTCGAAGTGTCGACTCTGTCCCGAATTGGTCTTTCGTTTCTGATGTTCTGCAGGCTGAATTGGTGGATTATTCCGATGATTCCAGCGACAATGAAAAAGATGATATAACCACCAAGTATAAGATCGTCATCCAATCCGGAATGCACAAAGTAGTAGCCAGACCATGACTACTTCCATATTATGATATGGTCCAATGGGCATTAGACCATGTGGACATATCAACTAGAACCATCATGAATGAGCAGAAGGTCACCATCGGGACTTTTAGGCCTGAACTTCTGCAAGCCATGTATAAGTTGTCCACAACGTCTGACTTTACATATGGTGCCAAATTCTTAGACGAATTCAAACAGAAGGAATGTGTGCAGTATGATAAAACCATGTCTATCTTAATAAAATATTGGGTTTTTTGCTCTGTGAAGTTCAGGGCAGACAACCATGGTATATATTCAATAGCTTCTTTAGAACCACAGTACAAGTGTGTAGCTATGATGACATGCAGATTATACAGGAGAGAGGACACCTCACATTTCTTTCTTCCATGGGTGCCTCTAATGTTTCAAGTCACCGAAGGTTGTTTCTTCGACTGGGCGAAGATGCTGTCCGACAGCCTGACCAGTTGGGTCGTAGAGTATCGGGTGCAGAAAGAAAGCGGAAAAATTGCTTCATTTTTTATGTCTGCATACATTTTGGACGTCGTTTGTTTTGTAACACCATTTCCCTTAATGAGCTGGAGTTGTACTCCCATAGAGGACGAGCCCATACACGTCTATCATTCAAAATTATGGGAAAACAAAGCGACAAATTTCGTATATGAAATCTTCAACTAGGTGATGGTGCCTCTGCATGTCACTATTTTCGGTCACCCGCCACCCAGGATCTCGAACAATATAGTAACAAATCTGAGCAACATAGCTGACTGGTATGTAGAAGCCAAATTTTCATATCTCAGAGTTTTTGGGGCTTCTGTTCCCCCGCATGCATTGCCATTGTTCATTCCCGACAAGCTGGCTTGTCGTGAGGTTGCTAGACAAACAGTAATCGGTGGTATAAGCAAGGAGCTTAAGGGATACTCAAAGAAGGTATGGCCACCTTTTCCTGTTCATTTAAATTCATATTGTTTATTATATTTTGGGCATGCCAAAGCTGAGGCAACAACCCTGGAAGACCTAAATTTGGTCCTCATTGAATACAAGAAGCACGATCCGTAAAGGGTCGTGAGCAATCATTTGGCCAGTTGCCGGCTCAAGATATTTGAGCACGAGAATTCACCCTCGGATGACATTTTCTGAGGTGCAAGGTCATATGCTGAGATTCTAGCTCGGATAAAAACCTTGGCACCCGAGGAAAGAGCCGATGTTCTAAAGTTCCAAGAACATCGATGCAGTTGTCTTCCCGCAGTGTTGCAAGGTGAGAGTCCGAGTACGGCGGAGGTGAAACAAAAAGATGTCGAAAGCTCTAAGGATGCGACTCCTGATTAAGAAAAACATCAGGACGAGGGAGAGAAAAATAAGAGTCTAAAAGCAGAGATAAAGACTCCCAACCCGCTGAAGAAGTAGAGTCCGGTTACTACTCTGGGAAAATCAGCGAAGTAGATCGAAGAACCTATCACATCAGTTACTCCCTTGCAGTCAACTCAGGGAAATATTGATGCATGATGGATCTTCAATGAAGAGTTGAGGCTTATAAGGGTAGAAGAACTCCCTCCGAATGAGTTTTTATTCGATAAGAAGAGAAAGGTAGTGGTGAAGAGGGAATTCTATCAGGAAGGAGAATCAACAGCCAAGAAATACAAAGTTATAACTGATGGAAAAGACAAGAGGAATGAACAATTCATGACTGAAATAGCAGGGACATTAGGAGCATATTCCATGATGAATCAATTTTCAGTTGGGGTCTTGAAAAACCAACTGAAACGAAAGAATCGCCTCATCAAGACCCTGGAAGCTAGATTAGCCACAACAACGGAGACTGCCAAAGACCAGGCGAGTGTAGGTATAGAGCAAGCAAGGTTGGCCGATAAAAATGAGATAAATCTGCTCAAGACTAAGCTCGAACAAGTGCGGCTGGTGGTTCGGGATGGTTAGATGCAAGCGAGCCAACAAAAAGATTTGATCCAACAGCTGCAGGCTAGGGTGGAAATCACTGAAAACAAAGTGATAGATATCTGGATGTTTCAGTCCCAGGCGATGGAGATTCGGAGCAGAGTCTCTGCGGCCCAACAAAATTTACTTGGCAAGGTAGAGGAGATTCGGGACAACTGCTTGCTGGTTAATCAAGTTTTGGAGAATTTAAGTGCTAGAGAAAGGGAAGCTGGAGTAGCACGGGTCGCCTTCCAAGAGGTTGTGATAGCCACAAACAACAAGGATTCGGGAAGTACTCCCAGGTTCACCATTTCAGAGCAGACCAGAGGAAACATTCTATTAAAAGAATGGGAGCACAACATCGTGGAAGGAAAGATGCAAGACAAAAGGGTAATGAATTCCTTAGAAGAGGCCTTTAGTTCTATAGATGGAAATCTGCTAGGCATTGATAGCGGAGGTAATGCCGAGGCATTGATTCAAATGAATATGGAAAAAATCTCTCTTGATTTAAAGGAAAAAGAGGAGAGATATTCGATCGAGATCTCCCAAGTGACTATGGTGGACATAGTCCAAATAGACAAATGTATGATTAAACCAAGTGAGCAATTATGTGCTATCGACATCATAGAAAGACATATGGAAGATAGGCTGGCGCAATTAGCCCGAGATTGTTACTCTTTTGAGGCAAACTGTCAAGCAGAACTGTCAAGGCTGATATCTCGGCTGGTTGAAAGATGTGTCACCTATACCGAACACGGGCGAGGACAAACTTCTGGTACCAAGTGAAGACAGAGAAGAAGAAATGTAGCGATTTCTCTCCTCCCTATCATAACTGAAATTTTTGTAACGATTGAGATTCCGTCTCATTGTAACACTGTATAAATATACCATAGAAAGAAAGAAAAAAGGCTGGACCTTTTTGTGTCGATTGTAACAAGAGTTTTTACATTTTGAGAGTTAATACAAAGAAAATCTGAAGATTCTCAATTCTGTCATGACTGTGTTATGAGTTTGTTTTCTTGTATCTCATATTTCATTTCATTTCATATTCATAACTGATGAATGCTTCGTTATAATTTAGTACGACCACTACTATAGTGAATGAATTTTGGTTTTCTATAATTGTTTACTGTTTTTCCTCTGTACCAACTATCAGTGAGTGTAAGACCAGTCAACACTTTCAGAATTCTATATATATTTTATGCTTCATCGGGTTATTTCCTACAGTTTTCCTCTTCTGTTTATACGTGAGATTCTCCCTTGATAGGAGCCTTATTCGATAAAAAACTAAATTTTTTTCTCCCACCTCATACATTTTATTAAGATATAACTCAGTTACGGGAAAGAGCCTTTGATTTCCCCCCCGTTTATTTCCGAAACCATAAATTCTCTTTTATACGACCGAATTGAGACAACACTTAATTTCTCTCTGAAGTTTTTCTTATTTTACTGTTCCTCCATGACTGTCCCTGTACCAACACAGCCCAATATCGAACCCAGATTATCAAATCAAACGCACATTGCCTTAAACCTTTTCGATACTATTC
>SNQJ01S0198213.1:0-17203 GCA_010110895.2 Picea sitchensis
ACCTTGTTACCACTCCTCTAAAGAAAGACTCATAACAACTAACTATGAGAACAGTGGTGATCGAATTTCTTAGATTAGAAGGAACTAGTTCTTTATGTGGAGGCTGGAGGAAAGTCCTTTATCCATTTCTTCTACTTTATCCTAGAAGAAATAGGTGAATTCCTCAATATCTTAAAAACTAATAAATACCACAACTGTAATTGCAAATTGGGTAGATAATCCAAAATAGCATTCTAGTAATTAACACAATGATAGGATCAAATTCAGTGAACAAAGGAGTCATAAAAAGTCAGTTTCCCCAAAGCTAGGGATGCCAAACATTCACTGAATGTAGATAATCAATTTTTTTTCTTCATATGGTGAATGTATATGAGTTACCTTTCTAATCTCCACCAATTAATTTTGACTAAGCTGTTAAATGATAAGTTTAAAAGTAAAATCTTTATTTATATTATAGACAAACAATAAAATTTAATCCTCATTTTACCCCCATAAATTTAGCCCATATATTAAACATAATTGTTTCAAGAATTCCTTATGCATATTTCATTTTTTTCCACACAATGTTTAGATAAACACACAATCTACATAGTACACCCATAAATAGAAGGTATTTTCCAAATAGATCTAAGCATAATCTGAAATTCTATTTTTACTTTTATTTGTTATTAGTATTATAGTTTAGAAATTACTCCACCACTTACATAAGTACATAGCACAACAACTCCATCATATGGAAACGATAAAAATTCCGTCTGTTCGGAAAGAATCAAAGCAACGGGATCGTCAAGGAAGCATTGTTGTCGTATTTGGAGACTTTACTCGCAGATTGGGATCATTTCCAAGCACAACAGGGTAAGAAAGTAGGTTTTACGTGGACCTAAGAAATTTTTATAGATTTCATTACTTATCTATTGAACTCTAAATTTTTTTATAGATGTAAATCTCATGTTTCCTTCAATTTCTGTGTCTTCTTGCTTACCCATTTTGATTTAACGCTGTTAGGTTTGAAGGCTTTTATCACTGGATGATAATAGATTAAAGTGTATAAATTATATAAGGAAAAGTATGTTCTAAACAAATTTCATTTAGTTATAAAATATAAACTTTAATTAGTTAATATTGAAAAGTATATCATAAATTTTGATTATTTAATTTTGAAATATACTTTATAAACTTTGACTATTTAATCTTAAAATATAATTATTCTATCATTAAATCATAATTGTATTCATTAAACCATAATTGTTTTCAAGGAAAAAAAAAATAGACAAAATTACATTACTAGATGCTCATAATGCTTTTATTACTAGATGCTCATAATGCTTTTGGTAGCTAATAGCTCCATAAAGTTTTAACCAATATATAACGAGATCCCAATCATAATATTTACAAAACATAATGCTAAAGGCCCAAAAATATCGGACGACACATTGAATGTTGTGGTAGGTACAAGACCAACCAGTGAGTAAATCAAAGTGCATTTAATGTTGTAGAAAAATGAGACCCTAACCAGGTTTTAAGTCTCAATTAGATTTACCACAATTTAATGCTCAATACATTGTGTTTTTTTTACTGCAAACTAGTTAGCATAAAAATAATTCATAATAAGAAACAAAAAAAAGTTTGCTACAATCATTAAATCAGAAATAAATGTACACTCATAAATTTTTAACAGAAAAATTTTGGTCAAAATAGATCGTGGAAAAATTCGTAAGGGGAAATTCAGTGAGAGAGGGGAGGATTTTATTACTCCAGAGAAATTCTTTACAACAGTCATCTTCAGTGAATTACAAATTACAAACTTATCTCATTTTTTGTGCCCACACTCAACGTTGAAATGCGTGCCTAACAACTTGATTTATGTGCTGAGAAATTTGTACAGGGTATGGCTGTGACCTGTCTCCTGAAGCAAAATTCCAGAAATTTATGGCAGCTTGCCTTGATTTCTGTGCCAAACTTGCCCATAAATTCGTGCAGTGTAATGTCCCCCACCTCTTGATGAAGAGGTCCAGAGAGACTCAATAGTCTAGCTATCCCCACTAGACTATAGTCTCAGGCATCTTGGGGACAAAGTCAACCAAAAGACACTTCCGAAACATAACATTCTATTATTGAGTTGACTTTGTGTGAAAAAGGGTAACTTAATGAAAGAAAATAAAAGGTGAGTTAAAATTAAGAGTTAACCCTAGGGGTTAACTAACTCAATAATGAATAGACTGAAGCTATAAAAGAAAGGGCAGGGCTCACTTCTAAGGAATTCTGGATTATTATCTTATTTTGCATTGGAGCTCTTGAGCACAAACAATTTTGAGGGTTTTGAGTCTAAAACCCTAGAGATCATCTCGGTGGTGAAAGATTCCACCTTCCTTGATCCAGGCTTGGTCCCGGAGGTGAAATAATCCTCCCACACCATTCTACAGTGTTGCAGGGGTTTGATTTAGTGGCAGAGGCAAGCTAGTGTGCAACCTAGGGGGGGCGCACCACCTTGAGGAGTTTAGCTCGATCTGAATAAAGAAGGGAGCTTCTTGGAAAAGGAACACCTGGGTTTTCTTCGTATGGTCCCTATCATCATTTCTAGTCTATTCTGGAGGAGGTTATCCTAACAGTTTATTTCCTGGAGCTTGGTACGACTTGGAGGAGAGGGGCACATTGCAAGAAGTGGTTTTCATTGTTTAATGGCCCAGATCTTCACAATTTATCTTGAGATTTCATCAGCTTGTTCGTATTGGCCCGATCTATCATTCTGGATATTTTGGTGGTAGTTGGAGGCTCCCAGAGAGGAGAACGAAATATTGTTGATTCAGTCAAACCAGGAGGGCACAAACTAGTTGAGGGTTTTCTCAGTTGGAGGAGCAGAACTCCTCCATTCAGATTTAAACTTGGTCAGTAGGATTCTACTAGCTCGATCTACATTCGAGGAAAGTTTGGAGGCATTTGGAGCACATAAAGAGGAGGGCCGAAACTTGAGGGTTCATCAACAACCATAACAGTGTGCAACTCAACCAGTTGGAGGGGTTCTGCAGTGTATTGGACCGGGTTCTCTTATCTTCAATCTTCTCTTGCATGTTGTTAGCCTTTGGAGGCTTGGATATTCTTCTCACACAACCTTTGGGAGGCTATTATCTTTGTATTGCTTATTATTGTATCGATTTGCAACCCATATTTGATATTATTGGGGTTTTCTTCCACATCTGCAGATCTCTTGTTCAAAGGATCTTCCCACTATCTAAATAAAGGTCAGATCTGACATTATCGGTCCTATACTAGTCTTATTTGTGTATCTTGTCTTGTTTATGATTATATGCTTGAGATCTATTATTCCATTGCTTAATCAACATCAAGTAAACCCTAATGCGCAACTCCATGAGTAAACCTGCAAATACATAAGAAAACATAACAAACAGTAAGGATTTAGTGTTTCGAGCAAAAAATTTGGCTTGGGAACATTATGGTGGTGCCAGAGCATTGATCCTCCCAGCTTGTGGGGATTAGCGCATGTAGAAGTTTAGTGGTATTTACATGGGAAGACACATGAAGCAGATAGGTGAAACAGAGGCAAAGATGGAGGGTTCAGGTGAGGACAGTGAGCCAGAGATTCTAGCAGGTTTCTCCAAGGAGTTACAACACTCCATAAATCAGACACAAAGCACCCTTGTGCATCATCTACAGGAAAACCAGGAAACTGTGCACAGGGGACAACTTGAAATAACATAGACTCTAGAAAGAGTGAATGCCAGCCAAAAAAAACTTGCGCAAATCCTCTTACAGATGACCCATGCAGGGAAGGGACCAAAGGTTTATGAAAACAGGGAAGCTAGTGGATCTCATGGGGGGACTAGACATCAGCATGAGTATAGCCCTCGTTATCATATCGAGGGACATAATTATGGAGGTGGATCTCCTCAGGGGGAAACACATAGTAGGGCCACCCCTAGACCCTATCTACCTACATTCCTGGATAACCAGCCAAAACACAACTATGAGGATGAAATTGAGGACAACTTTGAGCAGTATGCCAAGGAGTATTATGCCTTGAGTGTAGGATTCCAGAGGCAAGTCACACTGGATCAATATTGTGGAATCAAATTTTGGGGTAAGCCTAAAAAATATCAAAGTCCTAACTATGAATTGGAACGCAGGGTAGGCAAGATGGAGATCCCTTATTTTGATGGATCTTATAAGGTGACTGCGCAAGCATGTGTGTAGAAGCTTGAAACCTACCTACATCTTAATCCCATGAGGGAGATGGATGCCATCAAGTTTTCCACCATGTACTTGGAGGGAAAGGCTCATGATTGGTGGTACCATGGGTTGAACACATTGGGTCACAATCAAACCACATCCTATATAGAGTTCACACAGAGACTCATTGACAGGTTTGACCAGGGGGACCTGGAGCTACCTTTTAGGGAACTCACACAGCTCAAAAAGACATGATCACCAGAGGTTTACATAGAAGAGTTTCAGAGGATAACAATTATGGTACAGGATGTGTCTCAATCGAGACTTATGATTCTCTTCACAAAAGGGTTGATAGATCCCTTGAGGGGTTGGGTCAAGGATTTTAAGCCTACCAACTTGCATGATGCCATTTGGAAGAACATGGACTTAGGATCAACCGCCAAGATGAGATTCACCCCTAGACCTACTCTAAATGAAGGGGGTAGAGACCAAATAACCCCTATGAACCAAGGAGGGAGAGATCCAAGGGGGTTTGACCGAGGAAGGGGTAGGATGGATGAGCCCACTAGGAGGGAATTGAGGAGGAAGCAATTGTGCTTCACATGCAAAGAACCATGGGATCCAACACACAAATGCATGGGAAAGGGAAAAGCCCACTACATTGAGGTGATCTCATATGATGAGGAGGATAGAGATTTCATCCATATATAGAACATAGAGGCGGAAGCTCCAGGATAGAGATTTTGCATGATCTCCATGGGGAAGTCTACTTCACAAAGATTGACTTGCGCTCTGGCTATCATCATATAAAAATGAGGGAGCAAGATATCTCCAAGAATGATTTCCGGTGTCACTATGGACACTATGAATTTTTGGTCATGCCTTTTGGGATGACTAATGCACCAACCACCTTCCAGTATTGCATGAATCATTTGTTCAACAAACAACTAAGGAAGTTCCTATTGGTCTTCTTTGATGATTTATTGATCTATAGCAAAATTTGGGAGGAGCACCTTCAACATGTGGAGCAGATTTTGGATATCATGGAAGAGAAATCCTTATATGCTAAGGAATCCAAATGTGAATTTGGAATGACATAGGTCCTTTATCTAGGAAACATCATTGGAGTGAAGGGGGTACAAGTACACTAAGAAAAAATACAAGCTATACTTGACTGGCCCACACCTAGGGCACTCACATAGTTAAAGGGGTTTTTGGGCATCTGTTGCTATTACATGAGGTTTGTCAAAGGTTTCTCTCAAATTTGCGCACCTCTAACCGATTTGACCAAGAAGGGGGCATTCAAGTGGAGCCCAGAAGCATAGTCAACATTTGAAAAAATGAAGAAAGTGATGAGTACATGTCCAGTGTTGGCCCTACCATATTTCACACAACCCTTCAAAGTAGAGTATGTTGCCTTAGGGGAAGGCATTGGGGTAGTGCTTATGTAGAATATGCATTCTATTGTCTATGAAAAACGAAAATTGAGAGGTCCTGATCTCCTCTACACCATCTATGAAAAAGAAATTCTAGCCATCATGCATGCATTGACTATGTTCAAGAAGTATTTGGTTGGGGCAAAATTCTTCGTGAGGACAGATCACAACAACCTCAAGTAATTCCTAGATTAGAAGGACTTGAATGAGAGGTAACAAAAGTGGGTGAGAAAAATCTAGGCTTATGAATTTGACATAGAATTTGTCAAAGGAAAGAATAATGTGGTAGCAGATGCCTTATCCAGAAGACCATCAGTTTATGCCATGACCGATATCTCAGTGGATTGGAAAGCCCACCTTTTGGTGGAATATTCAAAAAACAAATTTTCATGTGAAGTGATGGATGGATAGGTACACGATAACAACTTCAAAATCATGGATGATATCATATACTACAAGGGCCGGATTTTCTTAGTTCCTGAATCAACCTTTAAGGCTAAGGTGCTACAAGCATGCCATGATTCACCAGTAGCAGGGCATCAAGGGTTCATCAAGACATATAGACATGTTCGGGAGAGGTTTTCTTGGAAGGGTTTGAAAGAATATGTGATGAGCCACATCAAGGAGTGCAACACTTTCCATGCCAACAAATATGAATTCACTCACCCATCAATATTACTACAACCACTTCCCATTCCAGAGCACAAATGGGAAATCATATCTATGGATTTCATCACAAGGTTGCCCAAGGCTCAGGGAAAAGACTACATTTTCGTGGTAGTGGATAGGTTGACTAAGTTTGCGCACTTTTTTTCCATTGCAACAGATTATAGTGCAGCGTAGGTTGCAAACCTGTTCTTCCGAGAAGTTTTCAGATTGCATGGTTTGTCCAAAAACATAGTGAGTGATAGGGACAACAGGTTTATGAGCACATTTTGGCAGGATCTCTTCAGGTTAGTAGGTACATACCTAACACCTAGTACCGGTGATCACCCTTAGCTGGCCAGATAGAGATAGTCAACAAATGGGTTGAGGGATACCTCAAGAATTATGTGGCAGGGCAGAAAAAGGCATGGGTTAAATGGCTTCACTTGGGGGAATACTGCTACAACACCACCCATAATATGTCCATTGGTATGCCACCATTTAGGGCCTTATACAACTATGATTAACCCCTCTCATTTGCATATATTTCCTTTGGTGACAGCAGGGCTCCCATGGTTCAGGACTGGATTCAGTAGAGTCAGGACATACTCATGGAATTTAAGGACCACCTACAACAGACACATAATCAATAGAAGGTACAGATAGACAAGCACATGGTTGAGCACGCATTTGAGGTTGGCGACTTGGTCTATTTTAGGCTTCAACTGTATAGGCAAGCATCCATTAAGAGAAGTGGCATAAAGAATCTCCAACCTCATTTTTTCGGTCCATACAGAATCAACATGAGGGTAGGGGCCATGGCATTTGATTTGGATCTACAACAGGGCAACAAAATACACAATGTCTTCCATGTTTCATGTTTTAATAGGGCCATCGACAAGCATATCACTCCTATCGAGGAATTTCCACCTATGGATGAAGAAGGATAGTTGGTACTGATACAAGAGGAGATAATTGAAGTTAGGGAGAAGAAGTTGAGGAAAAAAAGCATCAAATAATATCCGGTTAAGTGGAATAACCTACCCATGGAGGATGTCACTTGGGAAGGGGAACAATTGATCCAGGAGACAGGTCCAAAATTTCTTGTGGGCAAACAATTTCTAGTAGGGGAGACTGTAATGTCCCCCACCTCTTGATGAAGAGGTCCAGAGAGACTTAATAGTCTAGATATCCCCACTAGACTATAGTCTCAGGCATCTTGGGGACAAAGTCAACCAGAAGACACTTCCTAAACAAAACATTCTATAACTGAGTTGATTTTGTGTGAAAAAGGGTAACTCAATGAAATAAAAGAAAAGGTGAGTTAAAGTTAAGAGTTAACCCTATGGGTTAACTAAATCAATAGATGAATATAATGGAGCTATAAAATAAAGAGCAGGGCACAATTCTAAGACATTCTTGATTATTATCTTATTTTCAATTGGAGCTCTTGAGCACAAGCAGTTTTTAGGGTTTTGAGTCTAAAACCCTAGAGATCAACTCGGTGGTGAAGTATTTCACCTTCCTTGATCCAGGCTTGGTCCCAGAGGTGAAATAATCCTCCCACACCATTCTACAATGTTGCAGGGGTCTGATTTAGTGGCAGAGGCAAGCTAGTGCACAACCTAGGGGGTTTCTAGCTAGGGGGGTGCACCACCTTGAAGAGTTTGGCTCGATCTGAATAAAGGAGGGAGATTCTTGGCAAAGGAGGATCTAATTTTTTTGCGTATGTTCTCTAGCATCATTTCTATTTTATTCCGGAGGAGGTTATCCTAGCAGTTTATTTCCTGGAGCTTGGTACGACTTGGAGGAGAGAGGGGCGCATTGCAAGAAGTGGTTTTCATTGTTTACTGGCCCGAATCTTCATAGATTATCTTGAGATTTCATTAGCTTGTTCGTATTGGCCCGATATATCATTCTAGATATTTTGGTGGCAGTTGGAGGATCCTAGAGGGGGGAATGCAATCTTGTTGATTCAATCAAACCAGGAGGGTGCAAACCAGTTGAGGGTTTTCTCAATTGGAGGAGACAAACTCCTCCATTCATCTTGAAACTTGGTCAAGAGGATTCTACTAGCTTGATCTACATTCCGGGAAAGTTAGGAGGCATTTGGAGCACAAAAAGAGGAGGGACGAAACTTGAGGGTTCATCAGCAGCCAGAGCAGTGCACAACTCAGCCAGTTGGAGGGGTTCTGCAATATATTGGAACAAGTTCTCTTATTTTCAGTCTTCTCTTGCATACTGTTAGAATTTGGAGGCTTGGATCTTCCTCTCAGACAACCTTTGGGAGGTTATTATCTTTGTATTGCCTATTATTGTATCGGTTGGCAACCCATCTTTGATATTATTGGGGTTTTATTCCATATCTACAGATCTCTTGTTCAAAGGATCTTCCTACTATCTAAATAAAGGTCAGATTTGACATTATTGGTCCTATACTGGTGTTCTTTTTGTATCTTGTCTTGTTTATGATTATATACTTCAGATCTATTATTCCATTTCTTAATCAACATCAAGTAAACCCTAATGCGCACTAAGTGAACTTGCAAATACATAAGAAAACATAACAAACAATAAGTAGTTAGTATTCCGAGCAAAAACATTGGCTTGGGAACATTACTTGTCGCTTGCCTCCTCGATTTTTGTGCTTGTTTACTGTTGTAAAACCTGCTTAGCGTCCCTATACTTATGTTCCCTTTTCCTCGAAATGTATGCCGCAATATTGTCTTGGAATTTGTGCCACTTTAAGCAAGTGTGACTCTCTTCTCTAGCTTGACTTCTCTCTCTCATTCACTCTCCAACTGCTCATAAAGAATGACAAAATATGGGTACATCAATCCCTAAGTCGACTCAATGAGGGAATGTGAAGAGTCACATGATCCAAGGGATGAGATTAGATCTTGGGCCTCTTATATCAATGGTGGTGATTTTCTGACCTTTAAGTCACCCACTTCACAAATGTTCCAAAAGTCACTTTTAATTCTATCTCTCATAAAATTTATGCACTATGGACCACATTGGACACTTTCTCACCCCTAGGCGTCTAAGTTGTGAGAAACACTTGTCCTTGGTAGTTTTTAACTTTTTAACAAATGTGTTGTCAGATATTTAGATCAAACACCCACAACTTTTATTTTTATTTGTTATTAATATTATTTTATTTTTTGAAGAGACATAAAGATTACCCACTTGATAATCAAATCATGAAAATATATTTATAATACCAACCCACTTGATAATCAAATCATGAAAATATATTTATAATACCAATTTGTAAATGCATCTCTATCCTCTAATGTGGTTAAGGTGTGGTTGCATTATTTGAAATGGGCAGAGCCAAAAGGCTCAAGGATGTTGGAGAGGATATCAAAATCGATCCCCTAATTTTTACTATAATCTTATCAAAGAGAGAACAATGCTTACTTCTTGCTACAAAACTGAATAATGAAAAGCAATAAGATCACATTTCAAACTGGTACATAACTGAATATGAAAGTGGACTATTTATCTCTTTTTCCAAATTTAGAGAGAACGATGCTTACTTCTTGCTACAAAACTAAATAATGAAAAACAATAAGATTGCATTTCAAATCAATACATAGCTGAATATGTGAATGGACTACCAATCTCTTTGCAAATTTAGGGTTAATAAAGGGGGTGATCACTTAGCTTGAGTCACGATAAACCTCAAAAACATGCATCCAACATTGAGGTTGCTCTCGCCTTCTGAGCAAAATTTATGTGAATATCCAAATCTTGCACTGCCTGCTTGAGCGAGTTTGTTTTTGCACGAATGGAAATGGGGTTGTAATTCATAAACCACTATTCAACTAATAATATAATAATTGCACAGAGAAGTTATTTATTCTTTCGGAATCGACAATATAATTTTTTTTTGTTGACATCCATATTATGTGCATTGATTTCTAGTAAGAAAATATTGTGAAAGAAAATATGGAATCTACGCATTTATAGATTTATGTGCCTATGAATCCATGCATATTATTTATCTATGGGTTACTAAATATACATTTATTTTTTTAGGTTTTTGAATGACATTTCACCTCCTGAGATTGAAAATTGCAAGGAGGCCTTCGAAGTGTATGCTATCTTGGTAATGCTAGTGATGCATAAGTTCAAACTAAGCTACCCGCTATCAATATTTGAACAAATATTACCGTACTTGAAGGTCAATGATGCCAATACTTCCACGAGAATTATAAATCAGACCAGCTCTCGGTAGTGTGAATTCCCATTGGTCCATTTCCATCTTCAAAGTCAGGTAATGGTGCTTCAAATTTATTTAAGTGGAGTCTTACTCAGTTGGAGCTCCACATTCAACGCGAAATGGTCCCGTGGAAGAAGCTGTACAACCTAAGGATGAAAGATGGAGACTGGGTGACAAAGCATTTGGATGCCTTCAATACAATGGTAAGGCAACTATTATCTGTCGATATTAATATTTTTGATGAATACATATGTACTCAGTTTATTGTGCCCTTTATTAGACTCCATGGGATAGTCTGGTTGTGGTTGGGTTGTAGGTAATACAACTACTTTAAGTTTGATGATGTGGTATCATCTTTGTTGTTGGAGTGAGATGAGGCAGAAGAACATAGAATGAAAAAGAACAAATACATTATTTGTAAAATAATGCTCTCTAAGAAAGAAATAGATTAAGTCCTCAAGTGGGAGATCTTAATATTGAAGGAATTATCTAAATCCCCTAGAAAGTTTGTAAAGGCATGTTGGAGATGTGGAAAGGAATGACACTACAAGAATCAATGTAGATCCAAAATTGTTGAGAGAGGGAAGGATTTGATGATCCTTCTAATGTAAGAAAACCTTTCAGTTGGGTATTAGCTGAGGATATGTGTACTCTACTTCTTCTACACACACATGCAGATCAAGGTGAGGCATGACTGGTTGACTGAGTAATCCACAGGTAGTGGTGGTTTTTAGAATGTGAAAGCTATGATGGAGGTGATGTTTTCCTAGGTGATGAATCAATAACAAAATAATCAGGATGAGGAAAATTCAAGTTGAAGCCACAAGGAAAGATTAAAATACTCCATAGCATTCTGCACATCTTAGGATTAGCCAAAAATTTGATTTTGTAAGAAAAAAGGACGATGCAAGGGTAAAAATGGTGTTTGGAGCAAGAAAGACAAGTCGTGATGGTTTTAGCACAAAGGTGTTGAATGGAGTTCATATTGGAACTATGTATTAAGCTGTAGGGAAGAACTATTAGTAATGGGTATAATAGTTCCACACTCTTGATATTGAGATAAAAGAAAAAATCCCATAGTTTCTGATAGGTAAATACTGTGTTGGCAACAACTACTAGGGCATATCGAAAAAAGGGCCTTCAAGTACTACACGATAAAGGTATTGATGAAGGTATATCTAATTGTTTTCTAGATTTTATTTCTATGAACATTGTGTGTATCATAATCATAATTGGGTAAGATTCCCTTTTGGTGTTGTAACATACCTAACCGCTAATAAAGAAATGCTACTTCAAGAACCCACTTATTATACTAATTTTGAATTTTTGGTACCAATTAATTAATAAATAAGAATGAAAAAATACATGAAATAATCAAGATTCATGATACACCATAAAATAAATGAACCATATTCCATACATAGAAATAACCAACAAGCATGCACATTATAAATACATATCTCAAAGATAATAATTAATACACAACGAAAATAAATATACAAGCAAAGAAACACATGACAAAGAGCACTTATGTTTAATAAAACCAATCACCAATTGGTTGTAGACCAAGGATGTTCCACCCAACCTTAGACAATATTGTTCCAAGTTTCAACAACAGGTAACCCCTGATATAGGGCTATGAATCCATAAATATGGGTCTTAGACCGACACTCAGTTTCCCAAACCAATCAAGAATCAATCTCTCACAGGTTTCTCAACCACACAACACAACCTAATTTACCAAATCTCTTTCCCTTCAGCCTACACCACCCAAAGAAAATGAACCCGATTCACTGCCACACAGTCCCTCAAGCTATCCACCTCTTTCCAGGGATTTAGTGCTTCTAGTCAGGACATATCATTGTTGTAAACTCTCAGGATTCTTAGTTGTGGACAATTCTCTCTTAGTGTTGATGTTTGGGAAACATCGTAAAGAAATTCTACTAGATTAATAATTAAATAATCTTATTAATGTAATAATATATTTATATAAGGTATACATATATTATTAATGTAATAATATATGTATCTAAGGGACACATCTTTTCATGCATGGTCACTATATGTTCTATATATATGGAACACTCATGATTGTAATAATATATTCATATATACAATATCATCTCATATAGAAAATTCAACATGGTATCAGAGTAGGATTAGGATAACTCTCTCACGGCAGGGCCCAGGATCCTGAGAGGAGTCGCCCACAATGCCCATCGATGCATAGATGAGTGGAGGAGCGTCACCTCATCATTGGAGCAAATGCTATAGCCATCGTTGGGCTCTAAATATGTCCTAAAAACAACCTTAGTCTAACATTAATTTATCAACAGAGGATTCGTCTTCTCTTTCAAGAATGTCAACAAAGTCTATGTTGATAGTCGTAGAGGTTTAAATCATGTAGATAATTCAACTAAAGCAAATCTGAGTCTATCTGAATTACTGCAATAATCAAGTTTCTTCACGCATTCATTAAAAACTATGAAAATAATAACTCACTCAACATAATTGTAATTTGATCAATAACACACCATGAATCAAAACATCAATCAATTTACTGAATTCATTTATCTAAGAAACAATAAATTAATATACAAAAAACATTTAATGAATCAATCTCTTAATGATTATTTAACCTACTGGAAAGGAACAACGAATTACTGAATATTTAAGAAGGAGCATCAAATGTGAATTAAACGAAAGGAACAACAAATGCAAATTTGATAAAAGGAACAACAAATGTGAAAAGAACAATAAATGCAAAAATGAAAGGAATTCACAAATGATAAACTAACAACAATTGGAAATGGAACAACAATCGATAATCTTCAAATGAAACATCTATTCTCTGCAAATGAATAACATAACCAATTCATAGAAGAATCAACACACTAACGAATTTATCTTAACTGTTGCAAGGAAATTTAAATCACAGAACTAAAACATAATTAAGACGATTACAGATGAGACAATAACTCCTTTCGACTGGGCCCACGGTCTTCAGAAGATACTGCTACTAAAACTCAGTATGCAGGGATGATCAAAACACTTGAATCTTTCATTAATTCCATAAATTATAAACCATTTACAATGGATGACTGTACATAATTTCAACAATTAAGAGATCCGAATGTTTGGTTAAAATCCTTCGTCTTTTCTCCATTGTTCACTATCCTTTATATATTACAATGAAATAAGTAAATTAAGCTATCCCGAGGATCGAGAGATCCTCATGATTTATTTTACTATTTATGAAGATTACAAGATAAAGAGTCAATCTTCCTTTAAACTATTTTGTGCCTGATTTCTTCGATCTCCAATGGCCTGTGCATCTTCATGATCTTCTTAACTATCTTGAGTTAACAACAATTTTCCAATTGTCCATTTTTGAATAAAATCAAAACAATTCAAACCAAAATTCATAAAATATCTAATATCATTAAATAATATTCCTAAAAGACTTTTTAACCATTTTCTTTCCTAATTACTTCAAATTAATCGAAAAGTCAACAAAGTATATATCGCACACCATAGTAATAAGGAGAATATTTGTACCTTTTTCTCAACTCAACATACCCCCCAGCTTACCTTTTTGCATGTCCTCATGCAACAAGAGAGTTTACATGTAAAGAAGTGTTACTGAAGGGAGGAGAGGTCTCTTCTCTAGGTCTTCGAAACCCATGATTACCTTTAATCTCTTCAAAAGAAACATCTTCCCTTTTCTTACGAATTTTATAATCACTCTGATAACCCTCTGGAGGATACCAAATAATGGGAGGACTGTACCTGCATCCAATCCAGGAAGGCCCTTCATCCATGATCATTATAGCATACCCCTCTAACCTAAAACTGGTTGCGTGAAAATTTCTAAAACTAAATGGTTCTCTGTTCTTTACTTCATTCGAAGAGACATTCCATCTTAATTTGGCATCAGAAAGGGCTTCTTCTTTAATCTCTCTAAAATACTGTAGACCTGAATGTACAACATGCCTATGGATAGGGGCTAAAGATTCCACAACCTTCTCCCTCTTCATGAATGCTCTGTGCTGCATAATGGTATCAAAGGATTTAGGAGGTTACCTTGTGATCCATAGGTCTAGTCCATTCTCCCTTTTCATGAAAACCTTGTGTGATTTAGCCCACCTGGTTTGGTTTTTGGAAAAAGACAAGAATACCTGAAACTGTATGTCCCCAGTGAAAGGATTGGGGTTCTCTTTTCTATTTTCTCCTAGGATGAAGCTATAAAGATATAGTTCACACAGAAAGTATTGTACTCCATCCTCTTTTTCTTTAAAGCATGAAATGAAATTAGAAACAGTGGTGAACTTAGAAGGTGTGTCTGCCCTAATAGATTTCACTTTCAATAATAGATATCTTTCTAATAAAAACATGGCATAATTAGTAGCAGGTGCTCTGCAAGCTAATATATCAGAATAATCGGAGAAAATTTCTTTGATTTGCTCCAAATCTCCATTGAGCTAGCCCTGTACCTTCGTCACATTTTCTTTATCTTTTCTGAGCTCAACAAATGTCTCATTCTCAGTTGATGACATGGCTCGAAGTTGTCTAACAACTTTCTAATTTTCTAACATTGTTACCATTTCACTTTTTCATTGAGTCAGGGTTTGTTGGGATTGTTCTAGTTATGCTTCCAACCTTTTGATAAAGGCATCTTGTTCAAGAGAGTGAAATAGTTCTTCAGTATGAACAATTGTTTCTATTATTGTTGGAGCCTATGTCTAAGTTTCTATTTCAATTGTTTCCAAAGGAGCATGGAATTTTGTTTGTGTCCCAACAAAATTGGTGTGAATTGTCCTTCTGGGAAGTGGATTTCTTCCCTATACTCTAGCCCTCTTAGATTTATTCTTCTCATGGGTTTTGTCAACTTGTTCCAACTACTTACTAAGTTGTCTAATTGTTTCTTTCAATCTGCCAACTTTTTGTTTTAATACTTTTACTTTCTTAACCCTTTTCCTCAATATCTTGAATTCATGTTTTAATTTTCTAATTTTGTTATTGCCTTTTCCTACTGTTTCTTCTTGTCTAGGGGGAATTTCAAGGTTTTCCCCACCTTAATCATCTGGTAACTGCTTCTATGTATCTTATGGGTTCTCTGTTTTTTCTAAAGGATCGTTCTCATTGAACTAGGGTTCTGGCTGTTTTGTTCCTTCAGGGGATGGCATCTCCATATCAAGAAGATCAAAGACAGGGTTTGAATAAGAAGCAGTTGGAGCTTGGGGTTCTCCAGACCTGTTTGTATGTTCAATAAGTGATATCCCTAAATTTCCTAATACTTGGGCCATCTCTTATTCATAACTTCTGAAGAAATCACCCTACTATTCTGCAGGGGTTTCATGTGATGGTTGTTCTGTCTGTACAGTTTCCTAAGTGATTTCCGGTTGTACTATCTTTTTACCCCTTCTTCTTTTCACAGTGGAGGTTTCAGGAACATAAATTTTTCTCTGTCTATTCTTATTTGATGGTCCTGCCTGTATGCTCTGAGTTTTTGCCAACTGAATGTGGTCTGCTTGCATTTTAGGTTGGGGTATTGGAATTTCAATTTGGGCATTATATTCTTCTGTCTGGGCTGCCTCAATTCCCTGTGGGGGTATTTCATGGTGGGCTTCAGGTTGCTCAATTTGTAGGGGCCTATAGGGCTCAATTAAGTCTCCCCAATTTATTTGTGTATGGTTTAAGGCCATTTTTACTATCAATTTTACTAACCCTTGGTGACTTATTACATTGACATGGTCTTTGGCCTTCTGGGTCCTTCCAATGACTTCATGCATCATGGTATTAAAAAAGAATGGTAAATTTATCACTGAACTTTGTTTTAGTGCTGCTAGCAGCTTGAGGTGGTGAGGTCTCACCACGACATATCACCCGTCACATGTGATATATATATGTATCACACCTAATATCTCCCTCCATGTCTTTTGAAGAGCAGTTGGGTTGAGTCCTTTCCCTTTTTTGTTGAATTATTCTCCTGGTTCGATGAAGGACTCGACAACCTCCTTGAGTGCTGTGTATTTCTCGGTCCATTGTGTTCCTTCATTTGGGAGGCCTGTTACCTCAACTATAATGGCATTAGTAACTGGAATTTGTATGCCTCAAATTACTGAGACTCCCCCCTCTAATTTTTTGAAAAATGCTAGCGCGACATTTATGTCGAATCCCTGCAATCTGTTGAAGTAATCCATCCACCCCAGACGGTGTAGAATTTCCCTTGCTTTGTCGGTTACTTGCAACAATGTAGGCTCACGGTGAATACTTCGGCTGCCCATGTCTTCTGTAAACAAGTCAACACAACTATTGTTCCCAACTGCAAACGTAGTCAGACCAGCCCGTGAGAAAATATTACTAAAAATGGTAAAAATTACAGAAGAACAATGGCATATAGAAATACAACTTTTCCCATTAATTATAATCATTATGGTCTATCGATAAACATGCGAAATATCCACCCCCTGATAAATGAAAAGGTGGACCTTGATCGTCGATATGTGTGAGCATAATGATGGCGGTCAGTCAAGTGAGGGATAATTATTATGCCACCGCTGCCGGGAGAATGACCATAAATAAATTTCAAAGCACTTTAATGTAAATCATGAACGATAATCACACCTTTTGTGGGAAGTACAAGTTCAAATACCAATGTTCAAATATGTTTAAGGAAGAATATTTCGAGTAGTCTAAATTTGTTCAC
>SNQJ01S0198215.1:0-17203 GCA_010110895.2 Picea sitchensis
CGCAAGGGCAGGGTATCGAGCCCGAAATAAACTCAAAAGGCTTCCACTCATCATTGTGGGTATACCTTCAAGCGATCCCCGTAATATGTGCAATCTCTACACCGACATAAACAAAGCAGGGTGAGTAACTCTGTCAATATCAATGCGACCTCGTGTTTGACCCTTGTGTGAGAAGGGCTTCCCAGGACAAGATGTTGCAAATGGAATTTAACTTAACACTCCTTAACACAAGATGCTATTGTGTGTTTTGTGCTTTGGAGAGTGTATCTCTCTTCCTATTCCAAAGTGCTAGCCTAGCTAAATGTTGGTGTAATAGAGCCCTAGAAAAGAGTTACTAAGTAAATTTTACGATTGCGCAGTGTTATTAAGGGTTGTTGTTACTCAAAGGAAGCGGAGATGAAATTAATGTTGTATAAGACTTTGACCCAACGATGCATGGATAAGAATGAAATATAGTAATTTTTGTTCAATGAATCCTATATATGGGAGGGAAAGAGAAGTTTTCCGGATCAAAATTGAACTACAAGACACAATTTCCTTTAAAATGCAATTGCAACAAATCATGCAAAAACAACAATTCTCTATTGTTTCTTTTTCAATAATTTCAACAATTGATTTTCAATGTTTTCGAAAACGAAAATGCTTTTGAAAGAAAAACTTTGTTCACTTTTCAAAAAGGACCTACACCATGATGGTGAGAGTGTAGAAAATCAAAAACTAATGAACAAGCAAGAGATGAAAACCCAAACCATTCTTTCAATGGAAACAAAAATAACAAGAAAACCAAACTAGTCTTTTCAATTGCATGAGAAAAGTGATCTTTCAAATAATGAGCAAATGATAAAGACAACGAAGCTCAACTTTCAACCAATCGTTGGTTCTTAACCAAATAAGCACACTCAGATTCCAAAACCAGAGAGCATATTTTTGCAGAGAGAAGTCAAGAAACGAAAGTCAAGAAAAATGGACAGGAAGAGTCTTGATTTCCTAAGACTGTTCGTGCACAAGAACGAAGACAAGAAAACATCAACCAATGGTCCAAAACGCTCTTGTTAAGCACCTATACTGATCTAAGCAATTGATCATGCCAAAGTCTTAAAGCCAAAAATTTGAAAAAAAGGGTTCGCAGGCTGAGAGTGTTTACACAGTGCGAGAATAGGTCATTCTCACAGGTGAGCTTTGAGCAGAGTGCGAGAACCTCACACTAAACCTAAAAGCAGGGTGAGAACTCAGTATATTCTCGCAGGCCATTGTGGAGTGCAGTGCGAGAATGTCTGAAACTAATCAAATTTTTGGAAAAAGACAAAAAATTTGAAGAGGCCTCTGGACCCAGAGGGTCTATTAGGGTATCTTGAAGACTTAGAGATTGATATGAACGGATAAAAGTAAGGCAAGAACAAATGGCCAAGGAAAAATACCAAAAACCACAAAGAAAACGGGTTATCTCCCTAGTGGGGTCGCCAATTTTGTTATCGGACTAATCGGTAGGTGCAGACACTAACAAATCTCCCTAGATCCACCTGGATCTAGAACAAAATAGGACAGGACATGACTCTTTCCCTAAGTTTTGACCATTGAATTAGCTAGTAGGAAGGAACCAGTAACATACCTTTATATCGCTTCCTAGGGTCTCTGTTGCTCCCGCTTCACTCTGGTGCTCTCGTGAAGTCAAGACTAAGACAACACAAACCAACCAAAGTGAAGATAGAAAAATAGATTCAACTGTCAACTTATGTGTATGATCAAGGAATTACACAATAAAGTGAGAATAGCTTTATGGGAAAGGGACATGTCGCTGTATCATATTAATTGAAAGTATAAGATTACAACCTGATCGCCTTGATGTCACAAGCTTCTTTTCGGTGGCTCTTGGCTCCAACACACACACTTGCTCAATCCTTGTATGAAGAAGTTCAAATCCTCTGGATAGACTTACTAGAGTCTCCAAGCTCATGTTCAAGCTAAGTCCGTCACACAATTCTTTCACCAATTCTCCAATGAATCTTGCTTAACCTTTTCCATGAGAATTCCATCAATATATAAGAGAGAATGATATGGTTACTTGGATAAGAATGCTCCCACAATATCAGGGAATTCAGTACAAGGATAACCATTCGAATGCCAACCCATTCTTCTAGAAGATTCCCTTCTAGAACCATCGAGAATTCATCTTTTTCCAAGCTTTAGAGAAGGCTCACACCCTAGCTATGTAGCACAGTGCGAGAAGTTCACACCCTGGCTTAAAGCAGCCTGCGAGAATGGGTCATTCTCGCACCCTGGGATATTAGCAACCTGTGAACTCTCTTCAAAAGTAAGTTTTCTGGGATATGTGGAGCCTGAGTACACCAACATCAATACATCATCATGATGACCAAAATCATGGTAACACTCATCTCAACAGAGGTCATCAAACAGTTGGGACTATCGACAACACCACACCCGCAGCCATACAACATCGGGTGACTTCGCCAAGGACGAGATCTCCGTGTCAGCCAACAATGTCAATTTTCATACGACATCCAACTCTTCATGGATGAGGTATTATGTGATGTTTCCCCACTGGATATCTGTGATGTTTTCTTGGGCCAACCATATATGTGGAAGTTCCATGCTATTTATGAGTCTCGACCCCGCAGTGTCATTATTTCTCTAGGGGGTCATCTCTATAGAATACCAGAGGTAGTTCCAACTACTGTTCCACCTAAAAAGTTCCGCAAGGTAGTATCTCATACTACAAAATTTAGCTTCTTCACAATCTATTCAAAAGGAGAACAGAAGGACACTACAACCACTACAACCTCGCCCCAAGCACCTTCTATCAAACAGAAGCAAGTCAACAAGGTTGCAACAAAGTGCAAAGATTCCTTCTACACATTGTCCTCTCATGTAGCCTAACTTGTTGAATGGCCTCAATCTCAATAGGTTTGTGACAAACTTCCACAAACTGAGCAGCGCGACGTCTCCAACAAGGCAAGCAACTCACCAAGATGCAGATTCAACAAACGTTTTTCCCTCTCCCCCGAGAACTCAACGCAATGGAGACCATTTCTTCCTAAGGAGGGAGGATTGATCCAGGTGGATATTGGTGGCCACCCACCTTTTCTGACTGGCTCAAAACAATTTTCTGGCAATTTTGGCAATTTACTATTTTTAGCAGTTTTTAACTTCCGGGGCCATTTTGAGGGCCCAAATGAAGGTTTTTCGAGATCAAGTTTCTTAATAATAGCCAAAGGCATGATTGATCCCCCAAAATTAATCTCCTCGACAATACCTTTCCAACAAGCTATCACATGCCTAAAACGAAGAACGTATGCAAAAGTTTCGACCCCGGGAAGTTGATGTACTCACTTACCCAAACAGGGCCCACATAAATTTTGGTGCTTCATCTCCTAGGGTTAGGTTTTTGGATGTATAGGACTTTTGGCATTCCTGTTTATTGTAAAAAGGCCTTCAGAGCCTGATTGTAATCATCTTCTTGCAAATGCGAGTAGCCGTCACATCTCTTCTCAGAGATACGCTGCCACCATTCTAGAGAGTCTTTCACTCTGTATTTTTACAGTCTTTGTACATTTCTTTCATTAATAGAAATCATGTATTACTGTATATCTGTGTTTATGGTTGCATGTCTAATACATTTTTGTTATATTATTGAATATCTTTGATATCTCTGTACATTTCTTTATTATATCTTCGATCTCATTTCGTGCTGAAAATAATCCGGATCATTCGAATACATCAACGTCGTTCAGCAGGGCCGAGACGTCGAAGAACACAACATTCAGATACTAAGGGATAACAACATCAATTGCATAAAGAAGTCAGCTGAATACTGGGTGAAAATGTCCCAAGAACCTCACTAGGAAATCTGAGAGAAATGGGCCAAGTGCAAAAAGAGCTGGACCAAGATCAACTGGGCGATGAGAGACATCGGTCTCCCAGAATTCGGCACACCTGATGACTTTGTCGACTTGCACGACATAGTCAAATTACATACTAAAAAAGACTCATTGTGGGTTGTGGAGATAACAAAGGTGGTGAACATGGCCCCAGGACAAGTACAACAGTTCATGGAGCACCCGATCAAGGCTCAGACAGTGCTAAAGTAGTCAAATATTGGGCACGAGAAGTGGAGATAAAGGATATCCTTTTGGCCCCGATGGACCAACACAGGTTTTTGTATGCCAACACGTGCGAGGAACTCTTCGTCAAGTGATCAGAGTATGAGAAGAGTCATCCACTCAAGTGAGATCATTTGATGACTCTTATAAGACTGAGAGATGAAAGCACCATGTGACGATTTTTTGTTTTACTTAGATGCACTTTTGATAGTTATTTTTAGTTAATAATATGTTATAAATAAGAGGATCGACCTGTTAGAAAAGGTTGATGGTTGTTGCAAAGACTCTCATTTTTGGATTTGTAAAGAACTATTTCGGAGCTACCTTAATTGAGAATTCATGTTTAAGACCAGAGACAAGTTTGTGTTTTTCATCAAAAGCGTGTGTGATTGGATCTGAAGAAGAATTATTTCTGATTTTATCTCATGAATGGATGCTGTAACGAGTAAGAGTCTATGAATCTGTTGATAAGTTATTTGATTCAATATTTTTATAGTTCTTGTCTTTATTGATGAAAAGTAAATCATTTTGTTAATATGTGATTGATGATTAGAGTTAAGGAAACTATTTTTCTTGCCATCGTTTATTGCATGTATGTTTTCTCCTAATAATCGTATCTTAGTCAATAATTGGAACACCAACAAGTTAACGTATTAGCACTAGGCTTGTTGTAGGTGTAAGAATCATTGTCTGCATGCTTGAGCAGAAAGGTTATCCCGAACTCATCCTTCTTTAGTAGTTACGTCCTTTCCCTTTGTTACCCAACTGGTTTATACTAGCATTTATCTTGTATCGGTCCCACCTTTAAGAGAAAATACAAATAGAGAATGTTCGAACTGAAGGAGGATTTTTCACAAGAAGACATCTTTGTGATCACAATGCAAAGCCCATCGATTAATTGGTCGGATCGCAAGATATGGAGAACTATTCCACCATTAAACATTGCAGAGTCTAATTGGGCCTCGGTGGCAAGTTTGGTTCCTACTGTTGAGTTAAAGGGATTTAAAACCCCTCAATAGAATTGGTGCTAGAAGGAGGCCCTGAAGAATGAATGGCTGACAATATTTCACATAGCCTGTAGATTCAAAACAACCCACATGCATGGCTAGTCATTCTCAAGACAACCCACACACACTGAGTACTCCTGAAATGAGTAACCCACTCCAGTAAGAGGAAGAACATCTATTCCCTAAGATACTTTATGCTCTTCCTCACAAGGAGTTGAACTAGTTCAGGAGGATCACAAGAGCTTATGCTCAACAGATCGGAGTGTTGCACTTAGCTCCATTACTTCCTCATAGAAAACAAGTAAGAAGACTAGTGTTCGATACCCACGACCATGTTTTTGTGCACACTGTAGAAGACCTAATAGATTTCTCCCTCAACGAAATCGAACATCCTCTTAATCTAATCCCCAAAACACCAGCCGAAGACTGCTCCAAGCCCAACGATTTTTTCGACAAGGAACTGTTCAACTCTGAACGCTCAGTTTCAGGATCAGACGACATGGAAGATAACAACTATCATAATGAAGAAATGGGAAACCCACCTCAGAATAATCAACCTTGGTTGGCCAGAGACGCTCTGGCCATCCTTGGATGAGTACATAACCTTCCCCAACATCTAGAGAAATTACTCCCTAAATTTGATCCTAAAACCTCAGGATTTCCTGAAGACCATATCAAAAAATTCATACTAGCTATTAGACTGATGAATGTCCAACATGAAGACCTAGTATTTAGGCTATTCCCCTACACTTTCGAGAATTCAGCCTCCACGTGGTATTTTAACTTACCTGTAGGATCCATAACTAGTTGGATGAAGTTTCAAAAGAATTTTCTAGATAAATTTGCAGAAGAAACCACCACATGAGCTTTGATGGCCGAGTTCTTCACCGCCACTATGAATTCAAAGGAGAAGGTTAAAGACTTCAATCAAAGATTCACCACTATATTAAACAAATTACAACCCGAAGCTAAACCCACTCAGGAGTTGTAAATCAAAGTATATGCTAATTCTCTCCCAACTTCTATTTCCATGTTTGTGAAGAGGGATGCCAAAGAAACCTTAGATGAGAATTTTGAAGAAGCCAAAACGATAGAGTTCCAAATGAAGGGATGTAAATAAGGTGAGGTCTCATTAGTTAAGAAGGAAGTTAAACCTCCTCCCAGAAGAGGACTCCTGTTGACTAGACCCCCAAGGAAACAGACATAACAAGGTCCTGAAAATGGAAGTGGAGACATAGAAGACCTACAATGCATTGTCAATAAGTTGTCAAACGAAATCATACACATGAAAAGAAGTGCAGGGGAAGGAAACCAAGGCAAGAGGTCCTATAAAACTTTTTTCAAAAGAAATCCACCATTAAAAGTGATTGAACCTCCCCCAACCAACTTAAACATCGATCTGGGAAATGTAGCATCCGACTCTTTCTGTACTTATCACCAAGAGAATCACTCTGAAAGATACTACCCACAATGGGTGCATTCCATGAATTTGATGTCCAACTAGTTTCTAGATGAAGTTTCCCTAATTGAACAATAAAGCGACTCAGTTATGAATATTGCTGATCGGGAAGAAGTTGATCCACTAGAAGAAACAACCATATTGATATGGGACCCTAACCTACCAATGCCTTCTGAAGACCTATTTGAGGTTCATGAACCACCCACAAAAGTCTTGGCTGTGCAAACAAAAAGTAGGGATCAACCTGTCTCAAACGATCTTACTACTACCCAAACTCCAGGAGGAAAACTAGATACCGATCACCCGAAAGAACCTTTTGTCCCCCGAAGAAACCCTACAAACATCCATACACGAGAATCGCCTAAGCTGGACTACAACATAGTGGAAGATTTGAAAAAGTTGAGGGAAAATATATCGGTCATGGACATGTGTAGAATCCCTCAGCAAAAAAACTTTTTGATAAAAGCATTGAAATCAGTAGAAAATCCTACAACAAGCATTGACCAAGGAGAAAATCTAACTCCCACAAATCTAAGAAATAAACCAACTATCAACGCCTGCTCAGAATATAAGAAGGGAAAAACTTTTGTCCCATCGTTCCTTTTGACATTTGAAGTCTTCAACAGAAAGCTCCATAACTGTTTGGTTGATTGAGGATCATCCTCCAATGTTATGCCATTGTCTATTTGCAAAAAATTAAATGCATTCCCTCTCAAAAGAGATAATCATTTAATACAACTAGACAGAAATCATGTGAGGGTTATGGGAGAGCTCAAAGATGTAATGATCAGAATAGAAACACACCCTAAATTTGTTCAAGTAATTGACATCATTGTAGTAGATATCCCATAAGCCTATGGATTTCTACTAAGTCGAGATTGGTCTGAGAAGTTAAATGGATACTTTAGTATATACTGGGATCACCTTTGGCTACCATTAAAGGGACACATGAATATGATCAGAATCGATAGGGAAAGATATCTAAAATACATAGTCACCGACCTAGAAACTCTTAATGAGCCCTCATCGAAAAACTTTCCCGTGATAGGCAATTATTCCTGTGATTCTGATTTTGAGAAATTCTCTCCCCTCTCATCTAATGTCCCTCTTACTCAAAACTACGAAGTAAGTTTTCAATAAAATTTGCCAACGACGGAGGAAGAAACCCTCTTCTGTTAGGAACATGCATTAGAAATCATGGAACAAATAGGAGGAAAGGAGGAAAGTGATAAGAAATAGGAAGCTGATAGGTTTTTCCTGCAAGTTTGGACCTTATACTTCGATGGGTCTAAATCACAAGAATGACTAGGGTGGGGTGCATTCTCATTGATCCAAAAGGTAAATAAAATTTCCTGTCTTGTAGACTAGAATTTGAATGCACAAACAACACCACTGAGTATGAGGCCCTAGTACAAGGACTAAAGAAAGCCATAGACTTAAACGTTAAAGAATTGAAGGTTTTTGGAGATTCTGAAATCATCGTTAGACAAGTAAGGAGCACTATACATTGCAACTCTCCCCATCCAAGGAATTACCAACAGGAAGTGCACGGACTAATAGAACATTTTGAACCCTTCAACATTACAACGATTCCCATAACAAAGAACACTATTGCTGATTCTCTCGCCACCACTGCCTCAAGGTTGTCACCTCTAGAAGACTATGAAGCCTCCCGGTTCATTGTGGAGCTACTTTAAAAACCATCGTTGCCCAATAATATTTCTAATTGGAAGGTCTTTGATGGGGATGAACAGATCATAAACATTTTGACCAATCAGGATAATTTTAAAGACTTGGCTATTGACGATGAAGTATTCCAAGAGAAATTAGCAGAAACCGATCCTCATACAAATCAACCAACTGACAAACAAGGTCTCACACGATACCGAAGGGAGTGGCCAATTTAGAAAACCTTTTTGACCCAAGGGAAAGATTTAAAGGGTCAAAGAACGCAAAGACAGGGAGTTCTTGTCCCATGCATGAAACTATAAATCTATGAACCCTGAAAAACCCCAAGAATATAAATCTCAACAAGACGGTATCTAAAGAGGAAAGGAAGTCCTATCTCAAACTTTTTAGACAATATCAAGATGTTTTTGCTTGGTCCTACCGAGATCTGAAAACCTATGATACTCGTATCATTCAACACACTATCCCATTAAATCCTGAAGTGAAACCCTTCCAACAGAAGCTCTGGAAGTACCACCCATCCCTGAAACCTCTCATGTGTCAGGAGTTAAAGAAACTACTAGATGCCAAGATTATTTTCCAGGTTAGACACTCTGCATGGGTAGAAAATTTGGTTCCTGTAAGGAAAAATTCTAGGGAGATCCACATGTGCGTAGATTTCAGAAACCTCAATAGAGCTTCAGAAAAGGACAACTACCTAGTCCCACCAATGGAGAAACTCTTGCAAACCATGTCTAGCTCCGAGATTTTCTCCCTGTTGGACAATTTTTCAGGTTACAACCAAGTTCTAGTTTTAGAGGAAGACCATTTGAAGACTACCTTTCGAACCAAGTGGGGAACCTTCGCTTATAAACATATGCCCTTTGGGTTAATCAATGCAGGGGCAACCTTCCAAAGGGCCATGGATGTAGCGTTTCAGGGAATAATCAACAAGTGTGTAGTAGTCTATTTGGACGATGTGATTGTGTATTCAAAGAATAGAGAAGATCACATCCAACAGTTAACCCATATTTTTGAAAGGTGTAGGAAATACAGTATATCCTTAAACCCTAAGAAAGCTATTTTTGGTGTCGAGGAAAGTAAGTTGTTAGGACACATCATATCCCAACCAGGAATTCACATAGACCCAGAATGGATTAAGGCTATAACTCAACTTCCATTACCCCACAACAAAAAGGATATGCAATCCTTCTTTGGGAAAATCAATTTTGTGAGGAAATTCACCCCCGATTTCGCTGAAACGATCAAACCCTAACAAAAAATGATCTGTAAAGATGTTGAATTTAAACGGGATGATGAACGGAAACGTGCTTTCAGTGATATTAAGACTGCAATATCTCAAGCCCCAGTGTTGCGAAGTCCCGATTTTAACAAAGATTTCCTCCTCTATACTTTCTCCTCTGACCAATCGTTAGCTGTAGTATTGACTCAGAAGGATGATGACAACAACGAGGCCCCGGTATCATTCATTAGCACTAACCTCCAAGGGGCCGAACTGAATTACCCTGCTATAGAAAAGCAGGCTTATGCAGTATACAAGGCAGTGAAACACTTCAGATCTTACATCCTTAAGAACCATACCAAAGTCATCATGCCTCAACCTACAGTCTGATCCCTATTCACTCAATAGGATATGGTGGAAAGAAGAGGAAACTAGATGGAAGTAGTCCAAGAATTTGATCTAGATATAAAACCTGCTAAGTTGGTGAAGGGACAAGGGTTATGCAAACTGTCAGATGAAGCCCAAGACCAAGCAAATGAAGACCCTAGATGGGAGAATGAATTAGCATTGTAGTGTGGTGAAGCTTCATACGTCTCCCCAGGGAAGGAGTCTTGGTATGATAAACTAACTTATCTCCTGCATCATGGAACTTGCCTAAAAAACCTAAATCCTAGGGAAAGGAGAGCCCTCAGGTTAAAATCAACACAATACCGCCTTGTAAATTTGGTGCTCTTCCGTGTTAATTATGATGGGGCACTTTTAAGATGTCTCGAACGTGAAGATGCAGACAAAGTTTTGAAGGAGCTCCATGATGGTCCTGCAGGTGGAGATTTTGCAGGAAACACCACTGCTCATAAAATACTGAGAGCTGGATATTATTGGCCTACTCTGTTCAGGGATGCTCACACATATGCTAGAAATTGTAAAACTTATCAAATAAGCACGGGGAGGGAAAATAGATCAGCTCTCCCACTCCAACTTGTGGTCGTTTCTAGGCCATTCAAGCAATTGGGGTTAGATATCGTAGGAGAAATTACACCGAGTTCTTCAAAACAACACAGATAACTACTAATTGCCACAGATTATTTCATGAAATGGGTAGAGGCCATCCCTCTGACTCATGTTAACGAAAAGGTGGTTATCCAATTCATAGAACAACAGCTGATCACAGGGTTCAGTGTGCCTTCTGTCCTTGTTTTTGATAATGACGCTTACTTTTCTTCCACCCTATTAATAGAGTTTTCTCTAGATAAAGGAATCATAATCAGATACTCTGCAAACTACTATCCACAGGGGAACGCAGTGGCATAATCAACCAATAAGAACCTAGTGAGAAACAATTGCAGACAATTAGATGAATTGACATAGTTCACTCCATAACGCCTTATGGGATGATAGAGTAACACCCAAGGAAGCCATAGGGAATTCCCCATACTTTCTGGTATATGAACAAGAATCCATTCTTCTGAACGGGCTATATCTTCCATCTCGTCAACTTGCTCAAGATTCAAGAGGACAAACCTCATCAATCATACAACAAAGAATTGATACCCTCCTCATGCTGGAAGAATAAAGGGAGAAAACAAAATCAAAGTTCATAGCTCATCAACAGATAGTTAAAAGGTGGTTTGATAAGCATAAGGCTAAAGAGAAGAATTTTGAAGTGGGAGACTTAGTCCTAAAATGGGACAGAGCAAATGAGCCGAAAGGAAAACATTCTAAGTTTCAGAATTTATGGCTTGGACCTTTGCAGGGGGCAGAAAAGATTGGGGTAGGCATGTATCGGTTGCAAAATTTGAGGGGAGAACCTAATGCCCTCCCGGTGAATGGCCAAGCCCTAAAACAATATAACTTTTGTGTGTGTGTATGTTTTCATGATGTTTTGGGTAGGTCGATTGTGAAATGCATTTTTGTTTTTGTTTCTCGCTATAGTACTTCTACGCTTTTGAAGATTGTGTTTAGACAGGCAGTGGTTGATCTCAATTCATGCGATATGACAAAATCTGTTCCTGACTCACCACTCAGATACAACACAAGAAGCACTGGGAGACATGCGATTGTTTTAAAGGGTTTTCTATCTAACCTACAGATGAAAAACCTTGGGAAAATGATGAAGTGTCTGCCTGGTGGTTTGGTAAAACCTTAAGGGAAAAGTGGCAAGATGGAAAGGACTACATGTACCTCAGAAACAAATCTAGCAAAAAATTCACCTTAACCATCTCATTTTGCAAATAACAGATGTCCTCATGTCCCACTCGCTCAAGGCATTCTGCCGAAATAAAATCAACTATATCAAATGAGCGCATAGTAGGAGAGAGTACGCAGATAACTCTGTCGGGGATATGGACGCTTACTGGTAGAGGAGCAAGGTCTGTGACGTCGGGTTGACTCTGCCGGGGCTATGGACGCTCGCTGGAAGTGGTGCAACACTGTAGCAAGTGAACCAGGATAACTAAAGGACCTAGTGCTAGTGAATGATTTAGTCGACTCTTTTAAAAGGGGGTGTTAGGCAGGGTTACGGGAAATGAAGGTGGAATAAAGGTTGAAAACCCCACAGGTAGGCCCAGATGCATCAACCGGGGAATTTCAAATGCAAGGATAAAATAGGCTTTGGTAAAAAACCAGTTAAGTTCTTAACCAACTTTTTCATCAGCTAAGCCCGAGGTAGGAACATATATTTTGATTTCACCCAGTAAGTCACCATTTGTTGAGCACTCAACACACCCTAAAAAATCCTCTGTCAAAATTTTACTTTTTTGGGTTCCACTTGATCTTCTGCACTGTCTGATAGTTATTTCATTTTTGAAAAATGTTTTGTCTTTTCTTATTTTCATGACTCTCATCATCTATTCAGGTTTTGTTGAACTTATGAAACCTCATGACTAAAAATACCTTAACACCTGAATAAAGAATCAACAGTCAAACATTTCACTGAACGTGCTCAGGGTCGGCATCAGAAGGAATTCACGTCAAGACTTGCATAAGAATATCATCAATAGCTGATTCCCCTTCGACATCGGTGAAAGACGAGGGGGATAGACATTAACGAAGAGAGAAAAGATATCGCCGATAACCAATGCCCGATGTGCTTATCGGAATCAGGGAAAACCTAAAATGATCGCAACAAACATTCTGAACGCACTAACAGTTATTGCCGATCGCCGATCCTTTTCGACATCAAGACTTTTTCGAGGGAACTAATCCGAAGAAAGAACTTGATAGGTTTATCGTCGATTGCCAACCCTGGATACTTTTTCGGCATTGGCAAGCTAAGGTTTGTTTTAGAATAAATAACTTAAGGAAAGTCTCGACTCCGATTAATACATGCTAATTAAGTCACTGGTCTTCAATGCCACGTGTCTTTACCCAGTAGGGAGATCGTTCGGTCTAGTTTTATCCCGAGTCATTCTTGGTTCCCTAGGTCTGAGTCACACCTCCAAGTCATCTTTGCCACGACAACATTGTACAGTGAAATCGATCGATGTCGAAGCTTTTTTTCAGGAGGAAATCAACAAAAACATTCATACCACATCCCTGATCCCTAATCCACCCATTGAGAGAGAGACACAATGGGACATTTTAACATTATATACGATCAGATTTTGAGCACTTAAGGAGCTAATTAATACCCGATCTTTCATTAGTTGCTACCTCATGCGCTAATCAAAACAGTCGTTTAAAACCACCAATAGCCCACATCACCACCTATGCCTCCGCCGTCAACCCACAATGAATTTAAGTTATAGAGATTCGGTGGCAGATTTGTTAAATTTTCACTCATAACCCGAATTGAATGGCTAATGCGAGACGGTAAGTTCTTCCCTGTTTAAATTCTCTTGATTCGTTGTAAACGAAATCATTTTGTGCATAAGAGAATTCTGAAGCATCCAAAGGAGCAAGACGAGCAACTCGAAGGCTATATCAACTCTGTGATTATCAAAATAACCAGGTTTTAACAAGCTTCAGAGGTATGTATTCGAGTCTATAAATTTTACATGGCTATAATTTATATGTTTTTATCCAATTTTTTTTTTTACACAGTCTCTGAAATTTTATTTTAAGTTGCAGGAACAATGCTTCCAAGAAATCCAACCACTAGATGATCGTCGAGGGCACCGAATCTGAAAGAAGCAGAGGTAGGTGAAGGCTCTTCTCCAAGGATCACAAAAAAATTAGAACATGCCTCGAGGCCGAAACTTTTCACTAAGACAACAACGAAGAAGGTTTTCATCTAGCCTCTAGCCTTTGGCGATACAAAGGCAAGCACAGGCTCCAAGATGGTTCTTCCACATTGGGGGGATTTTTTTAACAGGATTAGCCAAGAAGAGTACCTAGAATATGTCCCATACAGTGATCCAGACGTAAGGGTGCTCGATGACCAGGTGTTCCCGAACATCTGATGGTCGTATCTACATATGGTAGAAAGAAGAACCCCCATTTTTCCCTGCATAGAGGTTCTTAAATGGATCATCGACCACACAGACACACATAATTGTATAATCAATGATGACAATGGTGGGTGTGTCGGGGTTTTCCTCTTGGTAGAAGTTTAGAAGTATTACAAACTCAGGTACCCAGAGGAGCGGCTAAACATAGAATTTGTCATGAAGTTCAACAAACACCACGATCCACCAGCCAAGTGATGGCCTCATGGTGGAGGGAGGACAAGAAGTTCACCAACCAGAGCACTAGCTGGTACAAGACGACCAACTTAAGGGAGCCATACGTCTATCTCATCGCTCTCATATGTCGATTGTATGGAGAGAAAGATTGCTCTAGGTTTTTAGAGGCATGGATGTCTTTGGCATACACAGTTATGATCGGCGGGAGCAGCTTCAACTGGGGAGCAATAATCTCCAAGCAACTGAGTATCTGTGTGCAACAGGCCCAGGCACCGAAGGAAGGGGAAACACCAACGTTTTACATGGCTTCATACTTGCTCGATGTCATGTGTGCCATAAATGTCTTTTCCGGCATGAATCTGAGTTGGTATGTTGCATAACTCCCGGTCCATGTCTACTTTAGCATTCTATGGGAAAATAGGTATAAGAAATATTACTCCCTCATTTGCGATGGATTCATCACCCAAATTTAATTTATTATTTTTAAGAAGGAATGCCCAAGACTATCGGCAGCAGCCAAAAATATGATATCCAAGGTAGGCCATTGGTATTTGGACGAGCACGCCACCTAAATCAGGGTGTTCGGGGCCACCAGAGCACCACATCTCCTACTAGCTCATGTCCCAAACCGTCTCATCATGGGAGACATATGCTATCAAACCATTTTGCAGGGCTACAATGCCACCCTAGTGAGGGACAAGAAAAGGGCCTTCATACCCTATGGTTTCCATATAGGTTTCTACTTGGTAAAGGACACCGCTCAAGCCAAACAAGAAGGGCTGAGCCAACTCGAATTCGGATTCCCGATGGGAAGATTACGCAAGAATGATCCAAAGGGCCTAGTCTTGCAACATGCTTCACAAGTGTCATCCTGCTCATCGTACACCCACGACAAATTTGAAGATGAAGTCTTCACAAAAAATTCCCAGGACTGGGACGAGGTGGTACAAAGGATGGCCGACCCAAAAATGACTAGGTTCGGGGCCATGAGCCTGGATGAACAAGCGACAACAATAGAACAATTTACTCAAGAGGCCCTTAGATCTAGGGAATAAATCAGAGTGACATAGGTAACAAAGGTTCCCTTGGTGGCTCCGGTGCATAACAGGGGATTTCCTATGACACCAGAAGCATAGGCAAGGGGATTGCTCCTGATAGAACAAGCACATAGAGTAATCTATCAGCTGAAGGATGAACCAGACCTTGTATAAATAACAAGGGTCCCTTCTGACAACCCAATGAAAAGACGAATAGGTCCAAGTGGTCTAGAGCCAATACAAATTGAATAAATCACCGGGTTAGGAAACCCTAAAGTTTCAGTGCCACTGGCCAGATCGCTAGGGGACATTTTGGATTAGCCTGAGATATCAAGAACATCAAGGAGAGAAAGTGCACCAAACCCCCTCCACGACTTTATAAAAATCAATGATGATGAGGAGAGTTCATAGGTTTCATTGGTGACTCCATTGTAGATCATAGAGGAAAAGGAACCCGAGAAGGCATCTTCCCTAGATCCCGATGCTCAAATTCAAAGTATTTCATAGAATGACTAGGAGGTCGAAAGTGTCTTAGACACTTAGCTGCTTGATGGACTAGGGACCCAAGTGGATATCCCGAAGGACGAGCTAGGGTCGGGTGAACAAGAAGAAGAAGTTCCACAGTGGGAAATTGACATCTCAACATCCGATTATCAAGTAAGTACCAAGCCTACCCCTGATGCTTCAATTTTAGCTGGTACTTTACCTCCTGATGAGCAATAACCAGAGGTTGAACCTTCAGAACATACAAAAGAAGTTCAAGAACCCAGTCTTGAATAGATATACATTGTCGGAAGCTTGGGAAATATGCTTACCTGGGGAGGTCAACAAATACCTGAACCCGTGGATGAGGTTGCTGCTACACAAGCCATCTCCTATGACCGGAAAAGGAAAGCCATCGTGAAGAGAAACACCAAGAAGAGGAGGCTTACTCTGGATCGCTCCATCCTCATCACCACAGAGGAAAAATTGATTAACACAGAGCATGACAAGATGTCCGATCTTATCGGTGCAGGGATGGAAATCACATATGCCACCATGGATAGAGAGAAAAGGGATGAAGAGGAGTTGGTCATTGCGCTGAAGGAGTTGGAACATCTATGCCATTTGAAGAAATATTATCAGGACTCCACACAGGCCACGGTGTTATTTAGAAGTGAATTCCAAGACGACTACAGTAAATTCACAAATGAGCAACACCTTTTCACTGCAGGAATATCCAATTTCCAAGAAGACACCCTCATGGCACTGATGATGTACAAAGATATGGAAATATGGCATGAGAAAGCACACCAAGAAGTGGAAAGGATCGAATAGATTAACACCGTTCAGCAGGGCCGAGACGCAGAAGAAAACGACATTCGGGTACTAAGGGATAACAACATTGATCGCATAAAGAAGTCGACCGAATACTGGGTGAAAATGGCCCAAGAACCTCACTAGGAAATCCAAGAGAAATGGGCCGAGTGAGAAAAGAGATGGACCAAGATCAACCGGGCGATGAGAGATATCGGCCTCCAAGAATTCGGCACACCCAATGACTTTGTCGACTTGCACGACATAGTCAAATTACATGCCGAACAAGACTCATCATGGGATGTGAAGATAACAAAGGTGGTGAACATGGTTCCAGAACAATTACAACAGTTCATGGAGCACCCGATCAAGGCTCAGACAATGCTACAACAGTTAAGTGCTAAAGTAGTCAAATAGCAGGCACATGCAGTGGAGATAAAGGAGATCCTTTTGGCCCCGATGGAACAACACAAATTCCCATACACCAACACGTGCGGGTAACTCTTCGTCAAGTGGTTGGAGTATGAGAAGATTCATCCACTCAAGTGAGATCATTTGATGACTCTTAGAAGATTGAGAGATGAAAGCGCCATGTGGCGATTTTTTGTTTTACTTAGCTACACTTTTGATAGTTATTTTTAGTTAATAATATGTTATAAATAAGAGGATCAACCTGTTAGAAAAGGTCAATGGTTGTTGCAAAGACCCTCATTTTTGGATTTGTAAAGAACTATTTCAGAGCTACCTTAATTG
>SNQJ01S0198216.1:0-17203 GCA_010110895.2 Picea sitchensis
TCTAGCATGCGAGGTCCTCTAAGTCACACGTGTGGCACGTGGGGGCTCAAAAAGGTCGATGGCTCTCCTAAAGTGCTCAAATAGCCTCATAGGTGAGTCCTCCAAGGCATACCAAACTCCTTCCTTCATGCTAACAGCTACCTCCAAGACAAGGAAGGTCCAAAAAAACACCCACGATCCAAGAAGATGCTCCAACAGCTAAGAAATGTGCTCTAATGAGCTCAACAAGGTGGATGGCTCCTCGAAAATGATGACAAATGCCTGCAAATATGTGTCACGTGATTGAGCACACCATAAGAGGTGATGTGGCATCTTCCCACAAGGCATCATGCATGAAAACTTGTCTCAAAAGCTCCAAGGCATTGAAGGGAGGGGCCCTCCCAGATCTAAATGCATAAAAATATGTAGAGGTCCCTCATGGAGGTGTTCTACATGATCTCAAGTGCCAAATACTTGTCATATAAGCCAAAAGTGCTAGGGAGACAATCACCTAGGCCAAAGTCTGACATATAACCATAGATCCATGCTTAGGCTAAAGGGGAAGTGCACTTCTAAGTATAACAACCTTTACAATAGAATAGCACACCCACCCAAACACCCACGATCCAAGAAGATGCTCCAACAGCTAAGAAATGTGCTCTAATGACCTCAACAAGGTGGATGGCTCCTCAAAAATGATGACAAATGCCTCAAGAAATATGTGTCAAGTGATTGGAGCACACCATAAGAGGTGATGTGGCACCTTCCCACAAGGCATCATGCATGAAAACTTGTCTCAAAAGCTCCAAGGGGTTGAAGGGAGGGGCCCTCCCAGATCTAAATGCATAAAAATATGTAGAGGTCCCTCATGGAGGTGTTCTACATGATCTCAAGTGCCAAATACTTGTCATATAAGCCAAAAGTGCTAGGGAGACAATCACCTAGGCCAAAGTCTGACATATAACCATAGATCCATGCTTAGGCTAAAGGGGAAGTGCACTTCTAAGTATAACAACCTTTACAATAGAATAGCACACCCAATTCTCGACCATAAACGTAATCTATATGAGATGGTTAGAACGAGCCATAAGGGCAGGACCAGCCTTGAAATGGGGACTAAGAGAATGGGCCATAACTAACCGCAAGGGTTTAGAGAAACCACCTAAGTAAAATAAATACTTTATATAGATCACTAAGCATGGTCTAGTGAAAATACATAAGATACATGGTCACAACTATTGGCTCATCGTGATACATAATAACAATACTCGTGAAGGCACAACTAATCATGGAACACTAGGCTTAGACATCATCTCAAATCATGCACGAGATTGGCTCAGATGCGATGGCTTAAAAAGATGTGGCAATCCTGATGTGAAATTGAGAGGTAACACCCTGGATGTGTTTCCCTGCTCCAGATCCCTGTGTCCTGGAAACTTGGTGGACCATGGTGTTAAAATATTGGATGTGCTTGTTTTAACCATGTATCATATCACTATTGCACCTCAAATCCATAAGCACGCAGCTCACCCCCGGTGCTACCTTAACCTTTTGCTAGATAGAATGATTCCAAAAGCAACACTAGAAACCAATGATAAAACCCTAGCTGCAACAAGAGTTAACGAGATGGAACCAAAAACACCATCCAACTACACCAACAACACAAGACAAGGAGAGAGCACCTTTCTCCAAGTGTAGTGCACAAGAGAGAGTCTCCACAATCACATAACAAAAACAATACTCAACTACAAGTAGTTAGCCAGAAGCAGAATTTCTTCCCAAGAATACCACTAAGAATATCACCAAGAATACCACCAAGACATACTAAAGGTATTATATCATAGGCTAGATAGCTAGAGAGAGAGACCAAGAATCACCCCCAGAAGATCCACCTTCCTTTCTTACAACCGCAGTAGCTCCAAACTCTATGCCTATACCTTTCTCGAGAGAGGAGTGAAGTGTGTGTGTACAAAATGTGAGCTAGAGCACTCTATTTATATAGTGGTTCTTGTCACTAGACGAATGCATCTGTCTTTCCGGAAGATACATTATATTATTTATTTCACTGAACCAACTTGTTCTAGGGTTTCTACACATCCGCTTAGGGTTTCTCTTGCTTCCGAATATTCTATTCTAGCCAAAGGTTGCCACATGGAGATTAATACCTCCAGCAGCTATCATAATATCAACACATGGAACATTGTATTTACTATTTTTTCTTTCCAGAAAATATGAGCATCTAAAGCAATCTGTCACTGAACTCAAATTCTTGTCATGTGCTCATTATCTGCACCGAGCACTGTAAAATTTAAATAGAGTGTAGAAGTCGAGGAGTTTCTTTTTTTTCACATAAGTAGTAGTTAAACATTCCTCTAGAGGCTACCAGAGTCAGAATTAGAGTTAGAAGTACACATCCTTCCAAACACAAGTTTACATATATCAACATCTCTAGGCATGGAAGACAGATTTCACCAAGGATCCAAAGGAGAGGGCACATCCAAACTTCTTTCGTGCCACAGATGATTCTGCTCTTATGAACATTCTTCACTAGGTTTTGAGTGAATTGAGTATGGATAACTGCTTGTTAGTGCTCATCTCACTTCATCTCATTTTAACTTAGTTATGTAGAAGCTGAGCTCAACATAATGGGTTTTTACAAAGTACACATCAAAAGTAGGCTATCTTTGGTTTCATCTACTCTTTCAAACATTATGCTCAGCTTAAAGTGTACATTTTTCTCAGTAAATGCATTTGACAGTCCCTAAAAAGATTTAATTTCCATTCTGAGTTGTCTTGCAGTCCCATTGACCGTTATTTTGTCTGTTTGAGGACATTAGTATAAATTACAATTTTTAGCCAGTTCATCTTTCCTTCATGTGCTCACTATTTGAGGTTTTGGATACAATGCCTATCAATTATTAATGCAAGTTAACTCTTAAGGGAAAAGGGAGAATCTTCTAGAAAATGTTTGAAATATGAACTTAAGGGCAGAAATGATTAAATTTGAATCTGAATTGAATGAAGCTACTTTGGGCACAATCATCAGGGTGATTGATCTGAATCTAAGCTACTTCTAGAAAGCAGTCTGCTGCAAGCCAGAAAAAAGGTTCTAGTCCACCCACAATTCTGTATATGATCAGTACTGTGCTAGAGATGTCACTTAACAATTTGCAGTTATACCTAGTCCTACAGACAAAACCAAGACAGAAATCTTTTAGAAGTTGAAGATAACACTTAAGAACCACAAATTAGAGCAAATCACAATAATACGTTACATCAAATTTTGCTGCAAAAACCTCAGTGAAATGGCATTTTAAACATCCAGATAACAGTTATAAATACCTGCAAAGTGACAGTGCTTTTATAGAAGGCTCTTATATTATACACTCCAGCTATATCTTTCCTGTTCATTGTGCAGATTATATATATATATATATATATATATATATATATATATATATTGAATAAAATATTTTTTTTTTTTTTATTTTTTAAAGTTTAAAGTTTAAACTGTAAGAAGAAACAATATAATGGATAAACAAAGATGTTTGAACTTTGAATCACAGAAAAGTGTAATTTTCCTTAACAGATAAGTGATTTTAAATGGTTGAGAATTGAAGGCTTCTTCCTGTCATGCATAAAACAATTAAGGGTTGAAAATTTACGCATCAAGAAAAAATCCAGCATCAGCATGACATTTCACTGTGGCAGTGCTTGGTAGAAGCTCACGAAAATTGTCACAATGCAAATATGTTGCTAAACCACCAGCTGAGCAACCAGAAAGAAGAGCCTTCATGCAAGAAAGAAGAGACTTCATTAGTGCAACTTTTCAAATATTCCCACAAGAAAACTGCAAAACAAATTTGAAAAATTATCATTACCTTATGTTATATGTTAAATTTCCTATAACTCAGTAGTCCAGAATATTATGCCAAAAATTTATCCAACCAGAATTTAATCAATGCTGATATAAACTCGAAAAATTATGCATAAATATTACAGCTGAGTTATTTGACCAATAAAGTACGAAGCACATACGAAAACCAAACACATAAAAATGGACAACACCATAAATAACCTGGAAACCCTAGTGTGGGAAAAACCAACAAAGAGGAGTTTCTATTATGGGCTTTCAAGAGAATTTACAACAGTAGAAAATCAGAAATTTCTTACAAAAATTTCCTCAGCAAATTTCCTCACTCAGCAAAAAAACAACCCAGCAAACTCAGCTTGCTTTTTCGGCCCAGCTTTTTCGACCCTGCTTTTTCGGCCCATCTTTTTCAACCTTGAAAAAACGACCTCTTGAAATCTACTGTATGTAGCCTGAGTTTGGCCTCTCTCTGCAACCCAATATGGCCCTGGTTCGGCCTCCACTATGCCCAAGTCTGGCCCATAACTCGCCCTCTTCCTTAGTTGCTTGCCCTCTCCTTTGCCCAAGCACCCCTCTTCCTCTTCTCACATGAGAATGTGTCCTCATTCTCAAAATTCCTTCTATTTATCTCTAATTCACTTTTTCAAGAAACTTCTATAAGTCTCCGGAAATACACTTTTTGTGAATTATTAATTTCTGAAAGTGACTTTTCAGAAATCAGAAAATCATTTAGTGACTTTTTAATATTTTATAAGTTAAAACTTAGGATAAAATAAATAAAGTTGATCTATGTATTTAATGTGTCCATCAGCAAGCCTAGGGCACTTAGGCCCATGCTGAGACAACACCTACTGAAAGGTTGCTAAAATCCACCACTCTCTTAACGAGGGAGGTGTCTCACCCAGATCAATCTCTCTATCCCATCAAATCTCAAGTTGTTGTAGCTGCTCCCCTTCCGAATCAGAAGACATCCCAGCCTGTCTCCACTCCATCTCTCTTTGATCTAATGTCTTGCTTTTGGCTCCTCTATCAATGCCGTCATACCAAATTTATCGACAAGGGCCTTTGATGAACTCACTGGCCCACAAGATTCTACCATCATATTATCTTCTCGAGAAGACTTCTGGACCTCTATCCACCAAGTTGCACTAGGATGGACTTCAAACGAGCCAAAGATTGAACAACTCCTTATTCAAAATTTAAAGTTCAGAAGTTCAACCAATCTATCAACTCAATACTTTTTCCACATTTTTCATGTTGGCCTCCGGAATTGTAATAACAGATGTTGCATGAGGAACTTTGTAAAGGGTCTTAGCCACCTAAGACTAAGACATGAGTTGTTACTCTAAGTGTTTTTTTTACTTGTGCTAATTATATTTGTTTTTTGCTAAATTTATAATTTCCGAAGTTTTTTCAATTCAATTTCTCCAAAGTCGAGTATATACCTCATGGTTAGATTTTGCATGGATCTAAGCGTAGTGTCTGGTGTATATTACCATGATAAACATCCTCCCAAAGTTTTATGGAAATCAAGCTAAGTCCTTATGGATCTTTTATTTTTTTCGCCAATTTAAAAAATTTCAAGAAACGAATTTTTAATTGTAAATTAAAGTTGTAATAAAAAAAGTTGTGCTAGGGGGTTTATATGCCTTAGATGCTCATTTTGGACCTAGAGCACTCATTTTACCTAAATTCCCACTTTGGCTTGAGTGAAAATAGTGATTTTAAATCACCAAAAGTTAATTTTCCTCATAAAACCCAAAAGACATAAAAATCAGGAAAAATCAGCAAGTTCTATTTCCTAGGAAACATGTACATGTTTTGACATGTTGGAGTGAAATAAAGCCTAAAAAGGTTGTGTGGAAACCAAAGGAGAGTGTCTATTCGTTAGAGAGTCAAGCCAAAACATATTTTTGTTTGGTTGGTGGAATCTCCAAGAGAGGGTGCGCCCATCTTTGGGAGAGGTGGTGCACTCCAAGACGAGGTTGCCCACTTTGAGAGGTGGTGCATTCCTCTCACCCACTTGTCACTCTTACAAAATCAATAAGGAATGGTTTGAGAGAGGTGGCAGCCCCACCTCCCACACTTGGCAAGCTCTTTCCTCCAAGTGGTGCGCCCCCCCTTTGGAAGTGTGCCTCTCATATATATAAACAAGCACTTCCCATTGCAAAGCTAGTTGGAGTTTGGGATTTGTGCTATTGTATTGATATTGTATCTTTCATTTCATTGCAATAAAGTATTTTGAGGTCGCTGACTTCCATTTAACAACGGTGGTCAACTTACATGTTATGAAGATGCATCACCGATGCAAATTTGATGAAGACAAGATTGGTTCTACTTGGTGTATCCGATGCTCCAACACTGCATTTTGTAAACTAAATTTACCCTCAAGGTGGGTTGGATAATGTAATATGTCTGCATTGGTCATAGTTAGGCTAGTTACCTTGGGAGTTTTTCATTAGGAGAATTTCACTCAGGGAGCTTTTATCCCCGTTGTCAACTCGCTTTAGGGTCAGTCGACTTCCCCTTTGAGAGTTTTTCCCTCTCCACATGCAATACTCTCCAAAGTGGTGAACGCGCCCTAATGGTCTCAATCCTTGGTAGCTATTGTTTAGAAATGTTGTAAATAACCATGCTTACGTTGTAGAAAGTTTCAATGGACTCTCATTTTGAAGTCTAGATATTTTTTTAATTAATTAATTTTTAATAATTCTAATTAATTAATCTGTTTTTTGAGCTACTATTGTAAAACTGGGTCTTTGGTCTTTTGATAGAGTATTTGTGGTCAAAAGAAATGGAATAGCACCCCAGACACTCCTTAAACCAAGTTTCACTTGACAAAGTTTGTGACGGTCCAATTCCTGAAATGTGTCAAACAAAGAATTTTTAATTGTTGTCATTTCTGTAATTTTTTGTAAAAGGAGTTGAGTTAGTGAGTGAGTGTTAGGGTGGAAAAGAGCAAGATTAGACTTTCCTAAGCATAACATAACCCTTCCAACCTATTCTAACCCTTCTTACCCACCTTCTACACTCAAAAATAATGGCCCCTAGGGCAAGTGACGCTTTTTCCTTGGTGGAGGTTGTTGTGACTTCTATTTCCAGTCTCCTCTCATGAGTTATGACTCCATTTAACCCCCTCATCACCTCCTAGGATGATCTCGTTCCTTTTTTCTCATTAATCCCTCCATTCCTTCTCATATTTTCAACCTTTTTTTGCCCCTTCAAGAGGAGTTACGCCCCCTTCTAGAAACCTTACAAATGATTTTTAAAAATTATTTGAGACCTCACCTCTCCTTTTGGCATCAATCCCAAGGCCTCTCTTCACACTCCTTTGTTTGATCCCAACACTTCTACTTTTTCCTACACCCTAGATCTAGCTTTCAAACTCCTCTAGATGGTGTACCCTAGCCCTGAGATCTACTCTCCTATGCTTGGTTGTGGACACTTGGCATTGATCCAAGAGAGGTAGGTTTGCCCTCTCCGCATAAATAGATCCCTCTCCCTCACTCCCAACTCACCACATTCTTGAGCCAGTTATAACAATTTTTCCATCTTCTTTCTTTTGCCATCTCACATTTCACTCTATTGTTTTGAGTCTTGGTGCAACTTGTTGCTACAACACTCATATTTTGGATTCAATAACAAAAGCTTTGAGATTCTTGGACCAATATAGATTAGTCATGTTGTCCATTTGCATATGAGGTGACTTTGTTCCTTTACATTTTGTGGGTTTCTAGCTACATCTTGATAAATTAAGTTTGTTTGGGTAGATCATTAGACTTTAGAGCTGCTGATCTATGCATGTTGATTAGTTAGGATTTTGTAATTAGTTCACTTTGCTATTCTGTTATCACTCTGCTACTATGCTTGGTTGCTTTGAACTCACATTTTGTTTTAGTGTGCAGATTTGTCTCACAAGGGTTGGTTGGAAGAGGCTTTAGAGAGTTTCACCAAAGCTTGCACAAACTCGGCATTTTGATTTGACTGGATATATCGCTATCATTCCATTTCCATTTTCCGTAGCTAACACTCTTTTAGATAGGTCAAAATATAAATTTTCATTTCACATTTTTCACAGTATAAAATTTTGTGTAAAAACATAAATTTTTTGTAACTTTTTTTTGGTGTTTTTGCAGGATTTCCAACAAGCTTTTGCTTGTTGTTTTATGCAGGTCATCACCAAAAAGAGGGGAAACGCTGCTCAAAGCATTCAAAAAGACTTCCTCAAGAAACCCTTTCGGTTGGGTAACTATCCCTCAACTTTTTTCCTTGTAAATCCAACTTTCTCATTTTCATTCTTTTTTTATCCATAATTATAAACCAACATAGTATAGTTTGTTTTACTTTCAAGTTAATCATTTTCTTTTATTCATTTAGTGTTGGCCCCTCCTGTCCAATAGACAAGTTTGTGTGGCTTTTCATTTTATTAATTTGCTCTTAGATTAGATAAACCTCCTTGGCCAACAATGGTAGCCTTGCCTCCACCTTGGCCAAAGATGGCTCCATTCTTTAAAGTCCTTTTAATCTAATAAGCTAATGTGCCGCACCTTGGGAGAGTAATCCCAAAATCGAAAGGCCTAAAGGAAACCTATTTTATTTTGATGTCTATATGCCCTTTAATGTTGAAATATTCTAGATAGTCATCACACCCAAAGTTTCCTTTATTCAAGTTTATTTCATATGCTGCTTTTAATGTTTAATAATGGAAATGGTTTATGATCTTTCTTAAGTGCTAAATCTATTATTTCCATAAATCATTTAGCTTGACTACATTTCTAGCATATGGTTTAAAGATTTTTTCCACAGTCTTGTTTAATCTTCATTATTTAAGCAATATCTTTCTCACTAAATGGTTAACATACATATGGATGAGTAATCTTAGATTTTTAAGTTTCTTTTTACTTTCATAAGCAAGTTGTTCTTGCCCTCCTTTTATCTTGTAAGTTGGATAACTAAATGATGATGTGATGTCATGGTGAATTTATTTGCTTAATGTTCTTATTTTCATATCATGGTTTAAGTTTTAAGCAAATACACTCATAAGTTTTACACTTTCAAGCATATCTTTCTTCACATTTAACTTGTAAATCATATGTGGAATGGTTGATGAATAATTGGTATATCTGTATCTTTCCACTTAAATTTGATGTTAATGTTTTAATTTCAATTCTGTAAACACATTTTCTGAACTTTTTTTGGTCTTGGCCATGCTAATAAGTGAATTTTATGCCCAAAAATTCTTAAAACAACCCAACCATTAATTAAAAGACCTTCCCGAGGGTCATAATAACACTTTAGACAACTTTAGCTTTATTCATCCATCTCCCCCCATCTAAAACTGGCTTGAGGAAAACAACGGAAGGGAGAGGCGGGGGACCGTCCTCGCGATTTCGTTGGGGAGATCCTTTCTCCTGAAGTGCCTCTTACCGCCGTAATGACCGTAAAGCTAGGGTTGGCCTCGTTTGCCTTACTATCTGAGCACCCGGCAATCATTTGGCAAAGGGAGGAGGAAGCTTAAAGCAATAAACATAGTTTAGGGGAGGAACTAAAATTTACTAAATCTTTTAAGAAACTCTTTAATCATCTAGTTGCATAGATCACCTTTGATGTGGCCTATGGGAATCAGATGTATGCATAGGAACACACATTGGTGATAATTTCATTGTTTTATTTATCTTTCTTGAAACTTTATGGTAAATTGTCTTTGATGTTTTATTGAACAACTAAGTTAAACATTGAATATCTTATCTTGTTTGTTGTGGTGTGAATCAAGAAGGGCTGAGTGTCCCACTTGGGGAGGCATCACCTTCTGATTCTTGAGTGCTTTTCATGGTCACAAGCAAAGGAAGGTCCAATATAGAGTAAGTGCTATTGGGGCATGCTTCTGGCTAATGTGTTAATCTCTTAATTACATTTGTTGTATTTCTTTGTATCTTTGTATCTATTTTGTATATTTTGTAAACATTGTAACACTTGTAATTCTTGTAAGTAATTATAATCTTTGGTTTGGGGTGTTTAACTTGTTCATTTTGTATAAACCTTGTAATAAACCGTTCCTAACTTAGTTGACCCCATTGCCCAACCTTAGGCACTAGTCTTGCTTGATTTAAGGAAAGGGCTGATTGTCATATAGATAAACTGCACTTTGCATTTGTTGCCTTAGCATATTAGCTAGTTTTCCCCTAGCCTTTAACAAATTAAAAACTAACTCCTCAGAACCTTAACACTAAAAATCAATCTAGTAATTCATGACTACCCCCTGGTTTCTAGCAAGCCTAGAAGGAAGAGGTTCCACTGTTGTGACAGGGACTGAGAACCTAGACATGTGTCTCCGAGGACACACCTTTAAGTGAGTTGAACTTAGCTCACAAGTAGCAAGTGTGTATAAGGACGGGCAACAACAGAGGCTACATTGGTGTCTACTTTCATGTGGAGCTTCTATGTCCAATGCTCAATTGTGAGGTATAATTTGTTTATGTGTATTTTTTATCTTTACTAGTTATTGTATGCCTCCTAAGAGGAGCTATCTCCTAATTGGGTAAGACTATAAACTTGTTTTTTTATTGATCTTAATGTTTGTTTACAAGTGATAGCTTTAATATCCATGTTCATTTCGGTTAATGCTCATGCTTATTTCAAAGTTTCTTTGTAAGTAGCATCATATGTTTAACAAATTGTTGGCAAGGAACCTCCAAGTATTTTTGCAGATCATCACACTTGAAGAGGAGGATAAATTGGTTGCACTTACCTCACCCTTCAAGATTTCAAGGAGACATAGTCCCTCTTGTGGATCCATCAACAAAGACTCTATTTGCCCAATTTTCCAAGGGTTTCAAAGCACTTTTCTTCTTCTACTTCTCCACTTTTAAATTATTAATTTGGGTTACATTCAATTCATGCAAAGTAAAGCTTTCTAATTTCAAAGCAAATCTTAAAGTTGTCTATCCTTTTGCATGAAAAGAGCAAGTAGATTAGAGCATAGAGTTTTATTTATAAATCTAACTTCCTAGTGGCTATCTTGGTTTCATTTTAAAGGAAAATTCTTAAACGAAAAAGATAGTTGCTTTCTCTAAGAGCTTAATTAAATTATTTAGCATTTTAGTGCTTGCATTTTGCTGCCTTAAAACAACAACAAAAGATCTTAAGGAAGTAAGCTTTCTAGTTTGATTCCTTGGTTCCATTTTGTAATTTTTCAATAAAATTTACTTAGGAAAATTTGGGGTTTTATTACTAACATCCCAAGACACCTTAAAAGTGTTTCCTAGCATACCGATCTTTGGTTTGTTTGTTGTTTTGTGCAGGTTTTGCAAGAAACAAGGGATACGCTTGATCCAAAATCTTGAAGATTTGAAGCCCAAGACCCTGCTGTGAGCTACCTTATATCTTTGGAAAACATTGTAAAAGTTTATTTTTTCACTTTGATCCATTTATAAGGATCTTTCTCTCTATTTAAAGAGATCCAAAATCTCTTCAAGAGACCATTGTAACCGAGTAATAAAATAAGTGAGCCAAGGAGGCCTCACTTTGCTTCTGTGGGGTTGGTGTGTTGTGATTTTGGGAGCAAGTTTCTCAATTTTTTCTTCTTTGCTTTAACTTTTTTTAAAACAACAATCACATTGATTAGATTTCAAATTTGAAAGCAATACTTTAATTGTTAGATTAGATTTCTCTTATGCAACTTTATTTTATTCAATTTCAAAGTTGGAAATAAAAAATCTCCTTAGATCCTCGTAAGAGGTTGGTCAATGAAGACTAGTAATTAGAAAAACATTTACATTTCTGCAATTCATTTTGTTTGTACAACAACTCCCCTCAAATTCTGCTGGTGTTCTCCTTATCCCTTCCAGCTATGCATCTTGTCTTATCTTCTAGGAGGTAAGTTTCACACGGACCTGTCAAGCAGATAGATTAATAGGTAAATCTCAATAGTTGTTATTTTAATGCACGAGAAAAACTTCTTAAGGAGAGGTGTGAAGTGGGCATGGCCCTCGACTTAGTTTCAATCTGCTTTGACATCCCACACCCTTGGTGAACTTTCTATCGGTGGATCTTTTCTTCGTGGCTTCCTCGTAGGTTCTTCCTTCAACATAATATTTCCAAACAAAGATATAACCTCTAAAGAGGCCAAATCTAGATAGTTCAAACACTTTACTTTCCTGCAAAATAAAATTTACCTCATTAACCTACTATCAATAAATCTAATAAATACGTGATCTACAACTAGAATGCCCATATCTTTAAGGCACTAGGGGGTCTCACTTTTACTTTACAAAGCCATTTGTTTCAAGCATTTACTTTCCATCATTTACTTTGAAGCAATTTATTAAATTACTTGCATCTATCGTTGTCTCAAGTATCCTTTTATGCAAGTACATCTTATGTATCTTATGGTTGTTGATTGATGTATGTTTTAGAATAGATTTACTTCATATACTGGTTAATGCAATAAACTCCTAGAATACTAGTTGCTTAGATTCAATTTAAGCTTTAGATTATTTTATTAGGGACTAACCCCTGTTGTCATCCTTATACACACTTGTAAACGGAAAGTCTCAAGCCACTCTTAGTGTGTCTTTGAGGCACAATGCCTAAGTTCAAGCTCACTATCACCTCGACATGAACTTCTTCCATTAGGCTTACTCCTAGGGAAGTTTCTGGCATAGACCCTAGCTACTATGTGAATTATTAAATGAATTATAGGAGTTAATTTTAGTTTGTTAAAGGTAAGGAGGAGCCAGTCCTATAGGAGAGGCAACAAATGCAATGCACTCCTTTAATGAAAATCAACCCTTTCCCTAAGGTCAACTAAGACTGTGCCTAGAGGTTGGGCAAGGGGTCAATTAGATTATACAACAAATTACAACTATACAAAAATGAATGTTGCTATGAGGTATCAATAATAAATGAAATAAATTACTTTACGGTAGAGATAATTACAAATGAAATATGGCAAGATGACTTACAAGGAAAATAACAAATTAGATAATTACACAAAATATACAAAAGGAACTAAAGAATAGTTAGATGATGAAGAATTCAACTTATACCAATTTACAAATGAAATAATTGAAACATGTCATGAATAAAACTTATAATGAAAAAGAACAACCACTTAGATGATTTTGCAATTATACAAAGGAGAAGTTAGATCCTATACCAATAAACATGAGATATCCACAATGAAATATCTTGCTTGAAAAGTAAATTTGCTTGAAAGTAACTTGCTTGAAATGTCAAAGTAAATTGCTTTAAACTATGATTCAAAAACTTGAAAGACAAATTGCTTCGAAAGTGAGATTGCAAATGTTGTGAATGTAGTGTGTAGGTTAGTTTTAATAGCTTTTAAGTCTCTCCTTCATTAGGGGGCTTAGATGTGAATGACACAAGCCTAGACTACGTGACTACCCCAAATCGTTATCCTCTCAACCAAAAGGAAGTGTTGGGTGCTCAATAAGTAAGGCAAAAAGGGCCTTACCCTAACTCCACAAGTCAAATCCAAAGAACTTGTGTACTCAACAAGGGGGACACCTAGTGTCGTGAAATCATCCCCGACCTAGCACCCCAAGTATCTTCCTCAAACCTCCTTTTTGGTGGCAAAAACAATAACAATTGGATGCCTAATTACTAAACTCACAGTCGTTGCCCTTTCTTGTCACCCAGGATCCACAAAGTGGCAAGGGGAGAGAATACAGGGCAATGATGGAGCACAAATATGATTACTTTAACAATAATTGAAAAGTGTACAAGCCTTTCGTTATTGCAAGGATGGCTTAGGCCAATCTCTTAGCAAGGTGGGGCAAAAGTAAATAATTTGAAATGCTTTGTAGTTTGCTTAGAAAATTAAATTGCAACCCCAAAACAATGGTACAAGTGGAGGACTAGCCTACCGTTTTGGCCAAGGTGGGTATAATGAAGAAAAATTAAAAGACTTGAAAATAAATGAGCAACCCCACAACAATGGCACAAGTGGAGGACTTAACTTACCGTTTTGGCCAAGGTGGGTGTAAAAGGAAATGCAAGAAAGCAAATCTTATACTAGCCTTCATGATTTTGCAAGGATGGCTTAGGCCAATCTCTTTGCAAAGTGTGGGCAATTAATTCTAACTATTACAATATCAAATTTTTGTATTAACTTGGGAGAAGGAAAACCCGAGAGACTCTCAAGGGTTGCTTACAATGATTTAGAAGAAGAAGAAGAAAGGGGATTCGATATCCCAACTTAAGGATGTCTTTTGAGGGCCTTTGGGGCTCAATACCAATAGCACTTCCTCCTTGTTGCTAAAAATCAGCAAGGTATATTTTATAGGAAATGCTACAAAACCAAGAAACTTGTTAACTTAGTATTAGCCCAATGAAACATCAATTTAAATGTAAATTTCTGAATATAAAAGTGAAACTTTATGTGTCTATTCTAGATCATAACAATGCTTAGAAATGAGAGAAAGGAGACAAATAATGTTAATGTTAGATAAAAATTGGAAACTTTGGATGATTGAAAAGAGTGAGGTTTCCACTCTAAAACCACTCCTTCAACCCTCTAGTGATCTACAACAAGCTTGCCTTTGCTACACAAGAAAACAAGGAGGTGAGAGCATCCAAAAAGCTTGCAAAATACTTTCCAAACTTAAAAAGAAACTACCACAAAATCAATAGCAATACTACTACTAATTACACTCAAGCAAAATACTTTGCTTAAGTCTCCAAGTGAAACTAGTGAAAACAAAATGCAAGAAAATAAAATGTAGTTATATCACCTCACAAGAAACCATGCAAGGCACCAAGAAGACTCCCAATGAACACCATAGATTTTCCAAATCTTCCTTTATTATCCACAAAATGTTGCTACAAATACTTGTAGCAAGATTTACAATGAAAGAGCATGAGAGAGAGAGGAGAAATTTTGGCATAATAGACTTGCTATGAGAATAGATGAAGAAGTGAGGAAGAGAGGTGAAGGTGAGGAGAGACCCCACTTGGATGAGCTCCAAGTGGCATCCATCCAATGGAAGAGGGTCTCTTCAAGGGGGGGGCACTTTTAGGTGAAGAGAGTGATGTGAGGGTTGAGGGATGAGTGGGGAAGGGGGAAACCACCTTTCCCATTAATCAAAAGTGTGGTTGGGGTAAATGGTGGGTACTACCAAAGTATTGGGGGCCTTCATGGTGTATTTTTATTTTTTCATGAGATATTGAACAAAGGAGGCGCCCCTCTTCTAGGGAGATGATCATTGTGGGTTGTTGGCTAAGCAAAGGGAGTCTTTCTAAGTTGAAAATCATTTTCCCAACTTAGGAAATACATTTGGGATACTTTTTCCACTCTCTCTCATGAATTTAGTGACTTTTACAAAATTTGGCTATTTTAATTAAGCCAATTACAAGTTGATTTTTGACCGACTTGAACTCCTCATGGACAATGGCCTAGCAAAACTTGTCCAAATGAGCTAAGACTTGGTCCAAGGGTGTAGGGATTCATGAACCATTTGATTTGAGTACTCATACCCCTATACAAAATCCCCAAGGACCATTTTTTTACATTTTACATCAAAAATAATTTAAAATCCACAGTTTGCGGGAATTTTAATAATTTAAAAAAATCCTATCAAAACTTAACGAAATTCCGCAAGACTCTGGGAAATGTCTAGCATGGTCATTTACAATACTCCTAGACCTTAGTTACCCCTTGGGCTTGATCATTAGAACGTCTTTCACCACTTTGGAGAATTATTGTGAGTGAAAAACTCAAGGATAATTAAAATTGTAGTTAAGCAAGGTTAATTACCTAAAGAAAAAAACACTCGATGAAAGGACTTCCCTAATGATAAAATCCTAGATAACTAGACACAAAGTGACTCATGCTAGCATATTACAATATTATCCCACACAAGGGAGCGGAAATGACGATTACATAGAAAAGCATGTCGGGGGCAAAATTTGTCATGTTGAGAAAAAATTGTCAAAATGGTTGTACCACTACGTACATATCTTCATGGAACATGGAGTTGACCCATAGTCGAAATAGGTGGTCAACACCCCCCTTGGCTTCGCTAGAAGTTGGCCTAGATGGAGGAGTTGAAGATTAGGTGACAACACCTTAACTCTAACTTGCCCCATGTTGTCGTCTTTATCCACACTTGCAAACATGAGCTAAGTCCAACTCACTTAGTGTGTCCTTGGAGGCACAATGCCTAGGTTCAAAGCCCACTGTCACCTCGAATTGAACCTCTTCCATCTAGGCTTACTCCTATGGAAGCCAAGGGCAGTAGACCCTAGTTACTACGTGAATTATTTAATGAATTCTAGGAGTTTATTTTAGTTTGTTAAAGATAAGGGCAAACTAGCCTATATGGCAAGCAATAATGCAAATGCAGAGCTTTTGATGAGAATAAAACCTTTCCCTAAGGTCAACTAAGACTAGTGCCTAAGGGTTGGGCAAGGGGTCAATTAGATTATACAACAAAAGAATTAAGTACAATTATAAAGCTATAGGGTACAACAAGAAATTACTTTACAATTGAGATATACAAATTGAATAAGAAAAGATAGCTTACAAAAAGATGAATTAGATAGTTGTACAAAATATATAAGATGAACTAAAGAATAGTTAGAATAAGAAGCATTCAACTCACATCAATAAATGACATGAATGAAACATATCATACATAAAACTTTGTGAAAAAAGAATAACCACTTTGGATGATATTACAACTATACAAGGAGAAATTAGATTCTAAACCAATTAATTGAGATACCACAATGAGAGATGCTTGCTTGAAAAGTGAGTTGCTTGAAATGTCAAAATAGTTGAAAAGTAAATTTCCTTAAAATGTGATTCCAAAACTTGAAAGGTAAATTTGCTTGAAATTGACTTGCTTGGAAAATAAATCACACAACTTTGAGATTGCTTGAAAATTGAAATTGAGATGCTATGTTGTGATATAAATTGCTTTGAAAATGATGTTGCAAGTGTTGTGAAAATAGTGGGGTGTAGCTTAATTTTAGTAGATTTTAGGTCTCTCTTTGATTAGGGGGATTAAATGTGAATGATTGAAGCCTAGACTATGTGACTACCCCAAAACCGTTATTCTTTCAACCAAAAGGAAGTGTTGGGTGCTCAATAAGTAAGGCAAACAAAGTCTTATCCTAGCTCCACAGGTCAAATCCAAAGAGCAAGGTACTCAACCCGAGGGACACCTAGTGCCGTGAGATCATCCCTGACCTAGCACCCCAAGTATCTTCCACAAGCCTTTTTTTTATGGTTAAAACAATAAGTGGTTGGATGCCTAATTACTACACCTCCAACCTTTGCCCTTTCTTGTCACCCAGGATCCAACAAAGTGGCAAGGGGAGAGAATACGG
>SNQJ01S0198217.1:0-17203 GCA_010110895.2 Picea sitchensis
ATATATATATCTCCACAGATGAGCAGATAAGCAGACATTTTGGTAAAGCCTCTGTCCAAGATGAAAGAGTTTGCGTACTCAAGCTGGAGCTCGTGGAGATGACTTCCCTCTTGAAAAAGGAAGAGATGACTCCCACGTTGGGAGGGAACATTGATGTGTTATTGATTTATGGACAGTCATTTTTCAGTTCGAAAAATTGTCCAGGATGAGTAGTTCCTTTCCAGTTCGGAAAGTGGTTTGAGATTTCTGACGGATAGGCATTTTCCAGTTCGGAAAATGGTCTAGATCGAACGATCATTTTTGTAATGAAAATGGTTCGATGGATTGTTGATGTACCATAGACAACGATTTCCCATTGTGGTTAACATGGGGAATGGTCTAGGACAGTCTCTCTTCTTGATGGTTAATCAAGAAGACTGGTTTGCCTCGCCAGACAGTCATTCTTTCGAAGCTCACAGTTGTGAGCAGTTTCGAAGAATGGTCCGTTTTGGAGGTTGGTGCAGGACAGTGATTTCCTTAGGAAATGGTCCGGACAGTCATTCCCTAGGGCAGATTCATTCTCTCCAGGTTTCACTTTGTTTAGTGCTGGAGGAATGGCCCAGATAGGTGAATGGTCCAGGTTCAACAATCAGGACATACATTCCTTAGGGCAGACTCATTCTCTCTAGGTTACACTTTGTTTAGTGTCGGAGGAATGGCCCAGGGTGGGGAATGGTCCAGGCTCATAAATCATGACAGTTATTCTTCCTTGCTTGGGAAGAATAGTCCAGATAGCTCATCATTGATGTTTGACCTTCTAAGGGTAGATGCTCTTCCAGATCTCACAGATGTGAGTGGAAGAATGGCCCAGATGATTCAGTTTATATCATAACATTGTTTCTGTGCAGGTTGATATCAGATGATTGTTATGAAGACTGTATGTCTTTAGACAATAGATGTATACTACTTTGGTGGATGTGTTCCACTGTTTGTGACTATACGTCACTGATCAAGTACCTGTGTGCTACTTGGTGTGGTAGTGTACCACTGGATTGTAGTTGTGTACTACTATGGATAGACACAATTGTGTTCTATTGAATGATATTGTTCCGATTGGCTTGAATACTATCAACAGTGTGGAAAATGATTATCAACTAGATGGATGATCAATGAACAGATATTTCCTAGACAAAAATGGTTCAGAACATTTATTCTTGTAGATTAGAAGAATGGCTCTTGTGTCACTCTGTGGAGTGAGCATCATGTATGATTACTCAGATAGAGTATGGTTCTAAGAGATGATGCAACTGATGACACTGATAGTGATGATGGTGCTCATGATCTAATCATGAGATAGTCTAGACGACTATGTTGATGCTACCAAGTGAATGGTATGTTTGTGCTCAAGACCATTACCTGTAATACCTCCCTAGCTAGAAGGGAGTGTTGATATTATGGTAGCTGCGGGAGGTATTTACCTCCACGTGTAGACCTGAAGAGAATAGAATACTCCGGGAAGCAAGAAGAAACCCTAATGAGTTGGCTAATAACCCTAGAAGACATGTCGGCTCAAAAGGATAACTTGTATTAGGTTATTAGCCTCCAAGAGAAGAAGTCAACTAGAAGAAATAATATATAATGAACAGATAGATACCCAAAATGAGAAGTTGGCCCAGGCAGTTAGCCAAAATTACTATAAATATAGGAGGCTAGTCTTCATTCTAGCAGGCAGTCTCAGAATTGCAGAGAAACACTTGTGCGCACTACAATGCCCAGTTTTGTGCGCAGGTTTGGAGGAGATAGCCATTGCAGCTGCTGTAGCTAGCATATCACGTTTAGCTTGGACTATCGCTTGGTTAGGGTTTGGACTATCTGTTCATCTCTTGTTGGTGCACTATCCTTGGGGAAAGGTGCACTATCCTTTGTTTGGCTATCTAGCCTAGGGTTTGCTTCCAGAGTGATTCTCTGTCAAGGTTAAGGTGCTCGGAGTGTGGCTTCGGCCTATGGTTGGGTGACAATAGTGATATGTCAATGGTAAAATGATCACATCCATTATATTCTAACATTAACTTCAACGAGAATCTTTTTATACATCTTATTAAATCTCTTCAAGAATTCTGGAATAGTTTCCCCTTCTTCTCTCTTAAGTGCCCAGAATTCTGTAATGTAATAAAGGAGATATTTTTTATTCCCCCAATCTCTTAAGAATGAATCATCCAGAGCGAAAATCCCATCAATAGATCTAGGAGGTAAGTCCTTAAACCAATCCCTAGCATCCCCATCCAGGCTCTGTACACAAACTGTCATCCACACATCTTCATTTTCGATGGCCTGAATTTCTACAAATCTATAAAAGGATGCAAGGTGCTCCTCTGCAGTCACGTCTCCCTCTCCTATGAATTGGGGCATGCTCTTAAGGTAGTCCATGGTTGGGAGAGAATTCATAGGTTGAGATAAAACCAGAGGAGCATATGTAGCAACCAATATCTCAACCATCCTGTTCCGAGGAGGATTAGCACCCGCCATTTGGACGTGAACTGGAGGAGAACCAGGAGGAGATGGAGTTCGGGAAGGGGATATTGGAGGTGTGATTCCTGGAAAAAAGGGAAACAACTGAGGATCTGGAGAAAAGGCCTCAAGGCTTGAGGTAACATAGGTTTCCCTCTCTATAAAAGAAACAACTTTAACAAGAGGAGGAGTGGTGAACCTAGGAAAGGGGTAATAAACAGGAAAAATCCCAAAATTTAAACTTCTAGAAGCTCCAACAGATGGTGTAATGGGAAAATGAGACACAACTACTGGAGTTTCTATAGGAGAATAATGAAAGTTACCAGAATGACCTGGTTCAGCAGTAGAAGTACCCTCTTGAAGGGTCTTTCGTCTTCTTATAATTTTATTGGGGTTAGCTTCAGGTGTCACTAAAGGAAGCTATGGAGTAGATCTCATGTGTCTGCTTCTGGAAGCCACATCTGAAACTGCAGATTCGTAACAGTCGAGTCAGCAAGTGCGCAGTTGCAATCTTCAATGTTCTGAGTTCTGATGCACCTTCAGAACCAATAAGATTTGTTGTTCAATCCTAGGGAAAATATTCAATTCGTCCCCGACAACGACGCCTGAAATGTTAGCACTAGAAGTCACTTATGGATTGCGGTAGAGGTAAGCCCAGTACCCATCAGTTTATATGTCATAGTTATTGGATTTAAAGAGGTCAAATGGGGAAGACTCGAGAGAATATCGTTTTAACTCAGAAATTTGGGGCAGTATGCACAAGAAAATGAGGTCTTGATTAAATTCAACCAACAAGTTGTATTAGGGGTGAGTAGGAGGAAGGAATTTAGAAGAAGATGTAAAGGTCTGCTCTGGACATCAGGTCTTCCAACAGCCTAAGGAGGAAAAACTTTGAAAACAAGATCCACTTGAATTCTAAATTTCAGGAAACTGGAAATGCTATAACTGCACTGCAATCAAACATTCATTACAACACAGTCACCACAATCCATGCGAATCCTTCGATCATGAACATTCAGTATAAGACACAAGTAAGATGGAAATAGAAGCTGGCTTTTATTAAACAAGAAATCTCATATCAAGTTACATAACCAAAGAACCAAAGCTTCATTAAAACATTACAATACGGGAGCTTAGCTCTACCACCGACCTTAACAAAATATCAAAATTGAGTATTTATACTCAGAAAAACTTGCCATCACCAAGAGTGTGACCTGGCTATTGCAATCAAAGATTTGTGTCTGCATCTCTTCTGCTAGTCTACACTTGCATTCTTCTGTCAGATGCGATCTCAAACCAGTATGGGTTTTGCAGAAGAATTCGTTGACAGGGGAACTTTTGGCTGACAGTCTGTCTCCACGACCATCTTTTCCATGATTTCCATTTATGGGGTGAAACGAGGTTTCAACCACCTTCCACATTTCCATTAACTACTTTCATCGGGATCGGGATGAAACCTGACACCCATGAATGCTTCATAAGACGTTCACGACTCCTTCAAGTCAATCCTGGTGCCTTGAGACCACGCAGATCTTCCCCTGTGAAATCACAGGCACCCTTGGCTTCTGGAGTGGCTCCTCTCCACCGCTTCATGTGACCTCGAGTCATGACCTGGGGCTTCCTTTTTGCAAAATTTTGGGACTTTGAATTTCGGGAACCTTCACTCCACTTGATTCCAAATATCCTGATACTTGAACTTGTGAAAATCCTATCCATATTGACGGTCGGACCTACTTCGAATTTGATGACCACGATCGTCTCCCCAAATAACCTTATTTGTCATCCACCCAATAGGCGTATGCCTTCTTTATAGCCCTGCTTTCCATATGATTGTGGGCTGTGACCATAGGCCCAATTCCCAAGCACTTTGCGATTTCGTGTTTTGCGACTTCGTGTTGTGCTCCATGCTCAAACCTCAGAGTCACGAAATCGTGATCTCTTGGATTAGGTGCCACGTGTCCTCACTGGTTCAGATGGCCCAGATGAATATTGACATTTCGGGACCTTGACATTTTGAGGCTCAGGAAATCTGCACACTCCTTAATTCGGTTTTACCAAAATGACTTTCTCCGTGGTTTGGATCTGGTGCCACGTGTCCTGCTAGATCAGACAGCTCTTGCTGATTTCAGGTTTCGGGGATTCAGATATTTTACAAATAAATTCAACAACGTTCCAAACTCTCGATTCCCACGCTTATAATTTTTTCGTTGATATCTGAACTTCGAAATGAAATTTCCTCTGCCAAACTGAATTTGCTCGCTCACTTGATTCAAGTCCATATCAGACCGCTCTAAGTGCTGCGCTTGTGATTATGGTTGCGACATCTGTAAAAAAATACTTGGATGACTGGATGAGGGCTAGGGAAAACAAAATGATCGGCGACAGAAGTGGATAGGGAAGTGATCAACCTTATAATAAAACATAAAAGATTAGGGTTGAGACTTCTTAGGTAAGACAATCAAGAAAAATAGGTCGCCCAAACGGATGAAGTTGAATAGAAGAGAAACTTCAAGCCCAAAGGAAAAACTTAAGCTAGGGCCTATGCAAAGGAGAGAGATAGGGAAAAATTACATACCTAGGTAGAAAACAAAAACCCACAAGACCCTAACAAGTTTATGTGATAACACAACTGACATACTACTAATTGGGAGTCTAGGCAAACTTCTAAAGACCGAATACCATGTGAAAGGGCATCGCGTAAAATCTCTATAACGATGCTATATTGGCCACATTATTCGTTGATGGACTTGGAAAAATGCCATCTAAAGACACCAGTTGAACTTCGGGTGAGTAACAACCCAGGCAGCGGAAGCCAAGTTCTATTTATGACGACTGGCACCATCTCCGAATCCTAAGTAAACTTAAGACTCTGTTGACATCTGCCAACCAAGGGAAAACTCGATAAGCAAGCCAATTACAAAAGGGAAAATATATATACACTAATATAGACTAGTTGTTACAGGACTTATTGGTAAATGTGGACATAAACATATATCCATAGATCCACCTAGATCTAGAACAAAACAGAACAAAACATGATGTTTTCCCTAAGCTCTAATCATTGAGTTTACTATCTAGCAAGAGATGGGAAACATACCGTTTAAATATCTCTACCTCTTGCCATTGTCATCCTATCTCCACTCCAATGCTCCTGTGATATTGGATTTGCAAGGGAACACAAGCTAACAAAAGTGAAAGCAATAATATACTCAACGAGAACCTATGTATGTGATCAAAGAATCATACAATAAAACAAGATGAGTTTTATGGGAATGAAACATATCACTGTATTATATAATAATGAAAGTGGATATTACAACCAAAGCCTTGATGTTGCAAGGTCCCCTTCCGATGACCCTTTTCTCCAACACACACTTGCTCCAATATTGAATGAAGAAGATCCATAATGACTTGATGAACTGTAATGAGGCTCTCAAGAATGATCCAATGCATAATTATTCATACAATCTTAGCCAATTCAAACTTCATTAACCTTAATTCCTTGCTTAACCTTTTCCATGATAAATCTATCCTTATATAAGGGAAAGAGATATGGTTAAATATATTATGATGATCCCACCAAATCAGAGAAGCAAGTAGGATCCCAACCATACAGATGCCACCTCACCTTCTAGAAGATATCCTTCTAGAACTTTCGTGAAGGTCGACCTTTTCTTAGCCTTTTGATATCGTCACACCCGAGCTATAGAGCAGCCTGCAGAGACATCACAAACCAATTTTAGGGCAGAGTGCGACGACCAGACATCGTCACACCCTGCTTATGGTGCAACCTGCGATGACCTTCCTTAATAGGGTTTTCTGGAAGAGAAATCCAATCACTTTCCTCACGGAGAAAGGATCTTCTTGGGAACATGAACACATGTTGTAAATGGATCACTATGATGACCAAAATAATTTGTAACATAATTCCCCCCAAAGTATGAGGCTGGAACTCATGACAACCAAAACACTTTGTAGAATGTGTGTGTCAGAAACAAAGAGTGCACCAGTCGAGAACCTGTAAACAGTCAAGCATCAACATAATAATATATCATTGTCCAAGGTAGGCATTCCCGTACTCATATTACAAAATGTCAAATGAGTCATGGCCACTATATATACACTGTGGATCCATGTCAAGGTGAATCAACATAGCCACCTAGAATACACTATGGATCTATGCTCTAAAATGACTCAAGTTCAGACATAGCCACCAGACATAAAAAATGGATCTATGTGTTAATACAAATCATGAATAATCCATTGCAAACTGGATCAGAATGGTATGATCTAGGGTCTTCATTTCCATCATCCCTAAGTACGAATCTAACCATGCGATTACAGGTGCTGAAGTTGAACATGGTAGAAACCACTTGATTACCGATCAATAATGAAAATTGTTAACAAGTGCAAGGGAAATCACCATTGATGTCAATGACTCCCAAGGTACCCCAGTACAATCCAACGAGTGTGAATTAAGGAGTTGAAGTTGAACACTTGAGGGAATATTCCAATCAAGGGACAATGATGTGAACCCACTGTTGAAATCGACGAAACCTGCCATTGAGGTATGCATGCTCTAAGACACTAAGTGATTTCTATGCCTTGTTCCTAGATAATGAGTTGAAGTCAATAGGAAAAGACTTGTCACAGGAGGGCCTTGATGTATCCCCCATCAATGACACAAAATAAGTAACAAATTTGAAATAGATTAGAGTGTGAAATGATTCGAAACTGACATAGCGAAGGCTGACATGGTAGAAAATTTATAACAACAGATGGCCGGCTCGATAGGAGGCTTATTAAGGCTGGACTTATCTTGAACATATGAATGACACGAAAATGGTCTTGGAAGCATTAACTCAAGGAGGACCCAACATACAGACATGTGGATGGTCAAATGAGAGAAGAATGGATTTTCCAACCCGGATACAATGATGAAGGGGGTTTCATGTTCAAGAGCGACTATTACTGCCACTAACATGGATACAAAGACACATTTATTTCCCAAATTCCCCCCCACTATTTTGGGCGAGTACCTATTTATTTTTACGCAAGCTTGAGGAGGATAACATATGCTTGTTGATGTAAGCTCATCCTTCTGATGAGTCCCTCAGAGTATGTTTAATGATCCCTAAGAAGGAGTGGTTCAGTCTCATATGGGTCTTTTGATGTTTGTTTAACGAGTCCAAAGAGAGAAAACTCAGGGGTTTTTCATGTTTAGAGAGTCTGAAAAACACTTAAAGAGGACTCCACAAGTTCCTTTTTCGTAAGTTAATCTGATGAGACCGAAAAATTGATAACCTACCTCTCATCAAATGTTTTCTTCAAATAGTTTTACGAGCGTGAAAATAACAAGGTCGCTCGAGAATATTTTTGTTTTTATGGAGCGTGAAAAGAGCTTAAAGGATACTCCATGGGTTTCATTTTTCGTGTTACCAATACGAGTACGAAAAGATGACAAAAGTATACTCAGTTACATTTCTCATTGATTTACAAGCACGAGAAGGAACAAAACTTAAGCTCAAAGTTTTTCCTGAAAAACTCTAAAATGATCTGTACATGCAACAAATGTATAAAAGTAAACCAAAAGATGTATCCTTGTTCAATACTTCACTCCTAGGTTTTTCATATGCAAAAAACCAAATACTTGCAATTTCGTTAGAACTTTAGGGTTTAGGTGGAATATATATATAATAATAGAAAAATAAAAATGAAAAAGTAAAAAAGTAATAAAAATAGGTAAAAACTTATTTTTACTATTTCATTGTTACTCCACCAAACTTTGTTCCAAAAAACCCCCATTTTACCTCAAGCTTTCATTGTGGATTGCGGGAGGCACAGTTGATCATTTAACGAACGGTCTCCGCTGAACATGTAATTTTTATCTCTTTCAACTTTTCATGGATTCATTTTTTCTTTTCATTGGTTAGAAATGGCTTTTTGGGTTGCATTTTCAAGGATACTTGCACACGAAGGTCATCACAAGTGCCTTGTATCGTGTCCTATGACAACCTAGGAGTTGCAATGTGATGACTCTGCACTATACGGGCGTGCTAGCCTTTGATGTGCGCAAAACAAAAATTTTTTTTTAATGTTTCTGCCAATAAAAAGTTTCCAGGAGAGAGATGAAGATGCTAGTTACATGACTTATCAATAAATGCGAACATAAACAGATCTCCCTAGATCCACCTAGGTCTAGAACAAAACAGAACAGAACATGACGCTTTCCCTAAGCTCTAATCATTGAGTTTACTATCTAGCAAGAAATGGGAAACATACCGTTTAAATATCACTTCCTCTTGCCGTTGTTGTCCTATCTCCACTCCAGTGCTGCTGTGATATTGGATCTGCAAGGGAACACAAGCCAACCAAAGTGAAAGCAATAATATACTCAACGAGAACCTATGTATGTGATCAAGGAATCATACAATAAAACAAGATGAGTTTTATGGGAAAGAAGCATATCATTGTATTATATAATAATGAAAGTGGAGATTACAACAAAATCCTTGATGTTGCAAGGTCCCCTTCCGATGACCCTTTGCTCCAACACACACACTTTCTCCAATATTGAATGAAGAAGATCCACAATGACTTGATGAACTGAAATGAGGCTCTCAAGAATGATCCAATGCAGAATTCTTCATACAATCTTAGCCAATTCAACCTTCATTAACCTTAATTCCTTGCTTAACCTTTTCCATGATAAATCCCTCCTTATATAAGGGAAAGAGAGATGGTTAAAGAGATTAGGATGATCCCACAAAATCAGAGAAGTGAGTAGGATCCCAACCATACAGATGCTACCTCACCTTCTAGAAATTTCATGAAGGTCAAACTTTTCTTAGCCTTTTGACATCATCACACCCCAACTATAGAGTAGTCTGCGGAGACATCACAAACCAGTTTTAGGGCAGAGTGCGACGACCAGGCATCGACGCACCCTGCTTATGGTGCAACTTGCGACGACCTTCCTTAATAGGGTTTTCTGGAAGAGAAAGCCAATCACTTTCCTCATGGAGAAAGGCTCTTTTTGGGAACATGAACACATCATGTCAATGGATCACTATGATGACCAAAATAATGTGTAACACTAGTATACAATGAGTAACTCCCAATCTTAGGGCTCAAGCGTAATATAATTTCAAGTAGAGACCATTTCTGGGCTCGGACAACATATTCCCTTCATAATCTTCTAATTCGTAGGCTCCGTTTTCTAAGACACGTCACACGATATAGGGACCATGCAACATGGGGTTGAACTTGCATGCCTCCAGTGGTTCTTTGTATTGTTCATACAAGAGGAGCAAGTCACCTTCAATGTATTGCCGAGGACAGACAGACTTATCATACTGGACCTTGACACATCGTTTATTCACTTCAATAACCGTAGAGGCATCTCAACCGTGCTCATCTAGGCTCTCTAGGTGTACGAGGATTTCTTTGAGATTGGAAGTGTCAGGTAGGAGCTTAAATTATATTCTAAGAGAAGGGATTTCACATTCAAAGTGAGGGTCGATTCCTGGTCTCTTTTCGTATGACCAAGTGAATGACTGAATTTCTTCAAGTGAACAATCCACACCAATATATACTTTTCAATTTTACAAGGAATATAAGATATTTCGATAATGAAGGTAGGAGAGATACTCGCCATGTTCCTCTCGGCATAAATTTCGTGCGTATCTAGTGGACTACGGCGTGACCAACTATCTCACTCGAGGTAGATATAAAATCGTCTTGTTTGATCCTAACAAGCTTTGGGAGGATGTAAGAGTGATGATGGATATCATCCCATGGCCTATCAAAACCATTCATGGCCTTTAAGATTGTCTCATCTAAAGGTAAAGTATCATCGAGAAAATCATGTGAGCAAGATGATGAAGTGTCCCATATGGGCCGGAGAATAGGGTCCTCCTCGTCTGTCTGCAAGGAGACAAGATCTAGGTCGACAGTAGAGTCGATAACAACCTAATATGTCATCTTTGTCGCCGACAGTGGCATTTCCATTCCAATATGTGACTGACCTTCACAAGACATGGTCGGAGAAAGTAGGGTCCAAGGATCATTAAAATATGAAGTGCGGAAAGGAATAGACCTCATTGACGAAGCAGACCTACTAGACATGGCGTAAATTTGATGAATTGGTGCTACAAAATCAAAGGTACCTATAAGGGAGCTATACATTCTGACACCAATATCTTCATTTTCTGGCTGAGAATTATCGATCACAGGGATCTAAGGTCCAACTGATGCATAGGGGATAGCATGCGCAAAGGACAATTGATCGATCTTCAAGATTATCTCATCATGAGGAAAACATAAAGTACAGAAATTGGACGATATGACTGCAGTCATAGCATAAGTCCAGTTATGCCCTAGTAATACATTATAGTCGAGGGGCGCATCAACCACCTCGACATCCACATCCACTGTCTTTCCACCTAATTGGACCAGAAAGGTAGGAAGAATACCATGGGGATGGAAAGAAGGACCATCAAATGCGGTCAACATGGTCGGGTATTGAAAGAGGGTTGGAGAGTCAATGTCTTTCCAACAGGTTAGGGACATCACACATGTTGCAACGACTTCATCAATAACAATACGTTTGATGGTATAATTTGAGTAATCCACATGGATTTGAAAGGCCACATGGTAAGGCAAGCGAGGCTTCACATCCGTGACGTCAAACTTGATAACCTTAGAGCCACAGGGGTATAAAGATCCTAACGTAGATAACAAGGCATTCCTCTTTGAAGGACACGTCTGGAGTACCTCCAAATCCAACATCGCACAAGGGGTTTGAACAATATCCTTGACAATAGAGTATTTCTGGGACTCTCTAGCATTAGGGTTGTGGGTAGAGTGTTTGAGTACTCCTTTCGGAATACAAGGCAAAGGCACTACAGTTTCAATATGTAAAGGCGTCTCTGGAGGAGGGGGAGACTCAAGACCTAGAACAGCCTGTGAAGAACTGTAATCGCGATACCGAGTGGCTACATTAATCTGAGAATTGACCACATTTATGCATAGATGGTGATTATCATGCATTGGTGGGTTTGGAATCCCACTCGCCACATTTTCGGCATTAGAGGATCTCAAGGCCATGCGAGTGATATAGATAAAAGCCTCACAACTTCCTCGAGTTTGGGGCACAAGTGGGTAGATCATTAGTACAAATCTTACAAGGGAATTTCAACTTTCACTTCTCTTTCTTGCCCTCACCAATATTAACCTTCAATCTATCATTGTTAGCATTTTCCTTGGGTTTATTATCTTTCCTCCCACCCTTACGATTGTTACCATGTCCTTTCTTTTTATTCCCTGCTGGTTGCTGGTTACCATTTGGGTTGGTCGATGACTGTACAAAATGCACATTTGTTGACTGGGTGGGAGTGGAGGAAACAGACGAAGCATGTCCTCCGACAAGCTGGCTTAGAGACAACTCTTTCAACTGGTTTTTCACCAAGTCTGTATATTTAACATTTGTGGGGACTATAATGCTATCGGCATGAAGCTCGAGCTTTTGTCTAGGGTTGTATTTTGACTTAGATGCATCAGGAATAATTTTCTATAACATCCCAAACTGAGCATATATGAGATCTAACTGTTGGGCTTTGAAAATTGCTTCCTCTTCATATGTTACCCCGGATGTAGAGACATCCTTCGAAATATAAGGCATAAAGACTTAAAAAACCATTCCAATAGGAACTCTGGAGGAATGTAGGCTTTGATCAACCTCTTCCGTCTATGCCACTCTTGGATGTGATCCGAGATATGGGTGGATTTGTCCTAGTGGAGGTCCAACATAAGTTCTATGTCGGCATCGTAATGAACCAACAATTGGAAGTGGTTGAGGAAAACTAAAACCATCTAGTTAAAGTTACCGTATGTCCCCCCTGTGCTAGAAAGAAAATACTCCTATAACTATACCAGGGTTCTAAGTATAGACAGAGCTATGAAATCCCTTAAAAGATAATCTAATTCCTAAACTACCCCAAACACTCCAAAAATATGAACATAAAGAAATAGGAAAGTAGATTACAAGTAGTACCTTTAGTCCAACGTTCGATGTAGACCACCTCCATCTTTGTAGATTCTCAGGCTGAAATTCTCCTCCCAAAGCTGACCTGGAAGAGTACTTAGGAAAACAACACTACAAATATTCTATTTCTACTCATCAATTACGGTTAAATTTAAATCATTATGCATAAATCAAATGAAAAACAAAAAGACAATATTTGGGACAGGAAAAAGATTATTTTATTCAATATTCAAAGATTGGAAATTGCAACCTTTGTAGGCTGACGCTCCTATGAACCTGGTTCGAGTTCCTCTTGATATTTCTCCAAGTGCACTTATCCCAATGCTTTCTCTCACAATCAGATGATCACTTCAAGGGAAGGGAAGGGATTGTATAGGAGAAAAGGCTAAAAAGTGAATGTTGAGGCAATAACTCAGAAGGGTTGCAAATACTTGGGCAAGTAGGGAAAAAGAATTTGGGCTGAGTTTCACCGTTCTAATGCTTGATGTTGGAATGTGACCCTAAGACCTCATTTTATATGACAAAAGGATAGTTATTCGGTTTGGGGATGGGCTACAAGAGGTGAATTGGTTAGGAAACCTCCAATAGCCCATTAACTCCGTTGAATCCTTTGCAACTTTTTACCTTTTGCAACTTTTGGAGGTAAACGCGAGTTGTTTATTATGCAACAAGAATATGTACACGGGATGTATAGCATGCACCAAGCGTATGTACGTAGGCAATAGTGCAATAGGGCGCGTACATGCTCCAAAAAATAGTTTTTTAAAAAGAGTTCCTCAACAATGATTTGGAAAATTATGCAAGTAGAAAAGCCAATGCCATGTATGCATAGGTAGAGAATTTTAGGGCTATAACAGTTTCCCCCTAATGTGTGAGGTCAGAAGAGAAATTGATGGAAAAAATACATTACAATATCTTTACCAGTGGGAATGCACGGAGTCCAGTGAGCCTAGGATCAGATTTCGGGAGCGAGCCATCTGCAAAGTAATAATAATCTCTCCGAGGCGGACATACCCATGCTCAGGATGAAATAATAATGGATGCCAATCAAGTACACTGCATATACATGTCATATAAATTTCTATATAAAGTGTAGCTGCGAGCAATACATAGCAGATCTACATCTCAAAATCATTCGATGTTATTCGAATACAATACAATATGCATCTTCAAGAAGTATTGACGCCTGCAGCTGGAGATGAAAACACTATAGCTCGAGAAATAACTTCATTATCCTCAACATCTCAACTAGGAGTACAATAGGAGTGTAAAACTCACTACTCTGAGGTCTTCAACACGTCGTCAGGAAAATACTGGAGGATATCGATGATCAAGCAGAGAAATTCGTCGATTTTGAATCTGGACTTGACTGGGCTTGCGAGATGGTCGACTCATGAAAGTTAAGAGACAAACTGCAGAAAGGCCGAATCAGGTTGTATAAAATTTCCCTTGGACAAAAGCATGAAATATGATCAGGCTCAGGCAGTGTAACACTGACATAAGTCTGTGATGTAGGAAGCACCACAAACTCTCCATATGTTTGGAAGAGTAACCAAACGGAGGAGGACACAACTCTATGTAGCGAGAAAAAATTCCTAAGTTCATACTAGATCCCAATGCTTGACAAACAAACGGAAGGATGTGCTTTGTCCAAGGGCGATTATCTTTCTACCGAAAAAATAATGTATATTTCCCATCCCCTCTTTTTGGAATATTTGATTTTTTTGTCTTTTTCAATTTTTTAACGAGCTTGAAAAAGAATAAAAGAATGGTACATTACAAAGGAGGAACGAGTTTCATGAACAAGAAAACTGGTTCCAAGCACATGGAACATACTGATGCTCAAGGCAAGGAGACATGTGTAGGATAAGAACACTCATAAAAAATTCCTCCATGGGTCAAGGTGTCAGATCGCAGAGGAAAAAAGTGTTGCAAGGCTTGCGTATAAGGAATGCTTTAAAGGTTCAATTAAGAGAAACATGGATCCGACATTAGGCCAAATACGCAAAGACGAGACCCACAATGCGATTAATCATGACACAAGAAGACCCCTTCCATGTAAATTTTACGATCCCAGAGAAGGTAAGCTCGGTGGTTTTTTTCACGTTTAGAGAGTCTACAAAAATGCAAAAATAAGACTCCAAGGAGTACCGTTTTAGAAATTAGTACAATTGGCTCAAAAAAGGGATAAACTTGCACCAAAAGTACATACATTCAAAACCATTTTAACGACTGTGACAAAGACAAGATCACTCAGTTATCTTTTCAATTTTAAGGAGTTTGAAAAGAGATTAACTATGGATTCACTGCCTTTTTCTAGGTTTAGTCTGCTTAGCCCAAGAAAGTATAAATATAATTGAGGAGAACTCTCCTGGTGAGATGAATCTCCTGAGGCGTACCTTTTTTCTGAATAATCTACTGGCTGGAAAAAGGGGTAAAATCATGCCAAGTAGATGTTCTTCTAGACCAATTTAACGAGTGTGAAGGAACAATGTCACGCGACAATCTTTTCATATTTAGGGAGTCTAAAATGGGCTTAACTATGGACTTCGGGGGGGTTCCTTTTTCGTAAGTAATCTCCAAGGCCCAAAAAAGAGATAAACCAAAACCAAGGAGAATGTTCCTTTTTCAAAAATTTAGTCCCTTGGGCTCGAAAAAGGGTTAAACTTATGCCTGAGAATACTCTTCTAGTGAACCGAAGTTCCTAGAGGATACCTTTATTCATAAAATTAGCCATCCAGATTGAAAAAGGGGTAAACTACCTCCAGACATATGTGCCTTCAAATTTGAGTTTGGCGAGCGTGAAGGGTAGCAAGATCGCTCAAAAATCTTTTCAATTTTAGACAGTCTGAAAAGGGATTAAAGAAGACTCCAGGGGGTTTCTTTTCTCAAATAATCCATACGATATTGAAAGAATAAATATAGTCTCATTGGATGTTTCTTTTGAAATTTAAAGCGAGCTTGAAAGACAACAAAGCGTGCTCATTAGGGAGTCTCGTGGGTAAGGCCAAGAATGATGATTAACAAGAAGAATGAGGCTTCAATATGTAATCATGACGGGACTAACAAGAAATCCCAAGCCTATAGTCAAAACTCACAACATGTACACCAAAATGCAGTAAAGGATATACCTAGGGCATCCATGTAGAGGTAGGTTCTACAACCTAATTGCAACACTTCTAAAGAATCATATAACGTTCTATGTCGCACTTCAGTGGGGTCGATCCTAAGGCAAAATGAACTAGGAAGGAGATAATGCAAAAATGAAAGTAGGGAAAAATCTAACCTATATGCTAGTTTCAAGGTCAATACCTGTCAGAACGGATCAATACGATGAACAAAATTCAAATAAAAATGTCTCCAAGATCCTGCATAGAAGGCCAATGACACTCATCCAGAAGTTAATAAATCCGATATAGATAAAACAAATTGGAAACATAAGAGGTGCTACTGAATACAAAACTTGAAAACAACAAACTTGGACTATACAGTATGTATAAGGTACCACACAACCTTACGACTCATGCATGGTAGTAGTTCAGGTAGAGCCCACTGCTAGGATCTGACCAGGAGTCTCTCCGATAGTCAACCTGGAAAGTCTCTCAAAAGGGAAGAAAACAAAAACCAAGGTGTAACGCTTCCCACGGTATAGAAACCAGAGTCATGGCTTCAAGGATAGCCCCATTTGAATTCATTTCAAAATCCGAGAAATCACGCGAATGAGGAGGGTCGACAGTCCTAAAGGGTGAAGCAAACTAACCATATTCCATATTACAATGGAGATTTTGGTCAAGGTTGGCAGAGTCTATCAATTAAGAATCACAAGCATAGGGGCTTGAGGGTCTACAAACAACAAGATCGGAATCAAAAGGAAACTCAAGATCACATGGACCAAGAGGGGGAAGCAAGGTCTCACATGCCCCTGTTGGATAACAAAAATGATAAATTGTTGAGACCATGTCTCAAGAAGGAAAACATGATTGTATAGGTTCCTGCTCAGAAGGAATTGAACATCGAGGATAAGATGCCACATAATTAACCTGTGGTGGGGTAGAGTCTACACAAACACTAGGAACATATAAAGGGACATCCTAAACTAACTTTTAATTGGGATGATTATTATCACATGCCAACTAGTTGATAGTGACAATGCTTCCATTGTGAGGGAAATTCATCACCTGAAAGAGTGTAGACACCACAAAATTCATAGCATATACATAATCATGCTCGAGAAGCATATTAAAATCTAACGAGCCTTGCACCACTATAACATCGACAAGGAAATTCTTCCCACCTAATGAGATAGGTAACTGAGGAAGAATCCCCAAATACTCACTAGGATGTTTGTCAAAATCCAATAGTTCATGTAAAGCAGACACAAGCTCGGGAGAACCCAAAGCTTTCCAAGCCGAGGAGGATAAAATACTTTTGGAGGCTCCTTCATCCACAATACATCGATAAATGTTTTTTGAATTAACTTCAACCCTTATTTGAAAGGGTGTGGAAGAAGGAAGACGAGGCTCAACAAGGTCATTCCAATCAAAGGAAATCATCCTAGGACTTGGAGGGGGTGTGCTCGAAGTGAGAAGAATGCCCCCTTGTTCTGAAAGTATTGAAATGGAAATGCTAAAAATATAGTCGGTAGAAACATCACTCCCCAAGAGAAGAGTG